>CAUYPK010011509.1:0-47937 GCA_963574355.1 Loris lydekkerianus | reverse complement strand
TTCAGAACATAAAGTACTTAATTAGATGTAACTGCTTTTCATTCTTCTCTCCTTTCATAACTGAAATTTTATTTTACATTCATATTTGATTTGTTGTTTGTTAAAGGCAGAAGACTCTGTCCTCTTGATCTCTCTCCATATACCTTCCTTCTGTCCCACTGAAGGGTGTGTAAGACATGTGGTCAAAAGAGAATAATGCACTGTTCTTATAACTGTGGTCCTTCTGAAAGTCCAAAAGATTTCAAAACAAATTTTGAATAAAACTTTGCATTAAAAAAAAAATGTTTTATTTAAGTTAAAATATTGTTTTTCTCACTAAGGCATCCAAGATCCTTGTACACTTTAAGGAGTTACATTGTCACTTTCATAAAGAATATGAAACCTATTAGCTACTTAGATCCAACAATTTGCTTCTTTCCATAGATCAGGCTAAGCAAATTTCTCTGGCAGTAAGCTACCAGAAATTCCAGTGGCAGAGTCCTGCCATATTCCTTCACAAAAGCGTCTGGGAAGTACTAACAGTGCCCTATTTCTCTTAAGTATCTCAAACCCTGCTTCAAAGGGTAAGTAAAAACATGTGGCATGGTTGATTTTTAAAATGAAATAAAAATGAACTCACACATTATGGACAAACTACTTTCAAAAACATGTTCTGCCTTATTTTCTCAGGTATAAAAATATTTCAGGGAAGTTTAACTAAGTCAAATGTTCAGAAACTAATAAAACATTTTTTGTGAGTTCCTTTCATTTTTGTCTGATTTATAAGGTGTATTTCAACATAGAGTATGTACGTAGGTTTGTCTGACCATTGGAGCAAAATCTCCAAGGTCATCACACAACTACATCCCCTGACAAGGCTGAAATGTGGACTTTAAAAAAACTGCAGACCTCCAGGTGTATGCATTTCAAGATACATCTTTTAATTGACAATTTTTCCTCCTTAAATAAATGTATTTCTCTTAGCATATAGTTCAGATAATTGCAAAATTCTTAAGAATGAGTCATTTTAAGATGTAGTTTTTGGCTCGGCGCCTGTGGCTCAAGCAGCTATGACACCAGCCACATACACCTGAGCTGGCAGGTTCGAATCCAGCCTGGGCCCGCCAAATAACAATGATGGCTGCAACCAAAAAATAGCTGGGTGTTGTGGTGGGCGCCTGTAGTCCCAGCTACTTGGGAGGCAGAGGCAGGAGAATTTCTTGAGCCCAAGAGTTGGAGGTTGTTGTGAGCTGTGATGCCACAGCACTCTACCCAGGGTGACAGCTTGAGGCTCTGTCTCAAAAAAATAATAAAAAATAAAATAAAAATATAGTTTTTTTAAAGTCCACATTTCAGCCTTGTCAGGGGATGTAGTTGTGTGAAGACCTTGGAGATTTTGCTCCGATGGTGCAGTCCAGTAAAGTAGACAGAGTATTGCATAGAAAGTACAAGACCCCCAAATTCATTTTTACTCTATTAAATATTTTTACTTCTTAAAGTTTCCTTGAGGGAAGATTGAAGGCTGGTAAAAGGGCAACAGGCATTTGTGTAATAGTCTGAAGTTTGACGGCCAAAAATAAACACAGGAAAATCATGACTTTCAGATGTGTCACCTTGAGATTTGGCTCAGCTGAAGTCAAGTTTACCTCTGAACTGTGGAAAATAAGGTTTTCTAGGCAGAGGGGCAAGCAGTAGCATTTATCTTTCTTTATAATGAATGTTAAATTGTCTGAGATCTTTTAGTGTCAAAATCGTTTATTCACCAATAATAAAGCATTGCAGACCCCTAAGAAGTCACATTTTCATAACCTGACCCTTTTCTTTGCTGATCAATTATTCAATCATGTTGCTATGTTTTTAAAGTTGTTAAATATCAGTTTAACAATTGTTAAATATCAGTTGTTAAAAATCATGGACTTATAAGAACTTAGGAGACTTTTGGAAGGCCCCCCCTACACACATACGTCTGGTATGTGTGTAGGGGGGCCTTATATAAGCATTTATTTATTTTTATGTGATACGGACCTTTCCCCTGTTGATTCTCAAAGAGACATTCAACTGGGAAATATTGGGAAGTACATGAGGCAATTTTGATTTCTCAGTGATGGAGGAGGTTCAGGCAGTGAGATATTGACATTCAGTGCTGAGAACTAAAGACATGAAACAGTCTTCAAAATATGGGTCTGAATGTCCTGCACAACCATGAATATCCCATCCAACAAACCAATGATATTGTCACCCTTATGAAACCCAAAGAACATAGCCATAAAAATAAAATTGTTCATTTTGAACAATTATAGAAGCAGAGGAGTGAAGGGTCTCCATGTAGACTGTGGAGCCAGATGGCTTGTGTTCTAATCCAATTCGAGGTCTGGCTGTACGACCTGCATGTTATTAAAGGCTTTGAGACTCAGTTGCTCCATCTGTAAAATGGGCACAATAGTAACGCCTATCTTGTACAATTTTATTCTAAGGGCTAAACACATTAAAATATATAAAGTGATTGGCATATGGTAAACTTTCAATTAATGTTGGCTAGTTCACTCAGGTCCATCTTAAGTTAACTAGTATCGGTCAGGACATACACAAATATATTGTTTTAAACGTGAAGCTCCTAATTTTAAAAGTCATCAGGCTAGAATCCATCACGTGTCATAGATATTTCTTGATGACGACGATTATAATGTAAGCAAACTCTCAGTCACTAAATGTGTTCAAACTAGTAGGAGAGGGTTAAGGGGTGAGGGGAGTAGTCCCAGACTGAAGAAAAGCTTTGCGGCCCATAGAAAAGGGAGGGTGTAAGGAGGACGCTTCACAGGGTAAAGAGATGGAGAGGAAGCCCGACTAAATGTGTAACTGTGCGTTTGTACAGTGGCAAGCATAGCTGATGAAATGCAATGAAGGCAGACTAGTGTCAACCTGGGGCCATAAGGAAAAATTAAATAAAAACCACAGTCAAGTTGGAGGACATTTGCGGGATACTCTGCATGTCCACGGAGTCTGAAAGCCTGAGTCTATCAGTGCAGACATGGAACATTCTGAATGGTTAAATGCCTCTTTCTGTAAAAGAGGAGACCTCTCATTCTCTAGCTAAGCCTTGCACTTGTTTGCTTATGTAACACTCACTATAATTCATAGTCCTTTGAACACATAAAGGAAAAGCCACTGAAAGCTAGTTTGGCTTCTGTTAAGGATTTAGAAGCATAAAAGTGAACAATGTTCAGTAAGCCTAGTGTTTTATACATAAAAGAAAAAAGAAAGAAACCACTGGGAGGCAGGAGGATAATCTGAGTCCCAGGAGTTTAAGGCTGTGCGAGTTAGGACTGTACCATTGCACGTCAGCCTGGACTGTAGAGCAAGACCTGGTCTCAAAAAACCAAAGAAACAAACAACAACAACAAAAAGAATCCAAACCAGAATGAGGATACCGCCTGTGGGAAGAAGAGAACATCTCTTCACAGGTGAATGTAACACATTTTCAGAAGTACAAGTTAAGCAACATGAAACAAAAGGCATTAAAAAGGTAAAAGAAGGGCAGGGCCTGTGGCTCAAAGGAGTAGGGCACCGGCCCCATATACTGGAGGTGGTGGGTTCAAACCCAGTCCCAGCCAAAAACTGCAAAAAAAAAAAAAAAAAAAAGTAAAAGAATACCAATTGCCTTTCTGGTTTTTCAAATCTAAGTTCTGTCAACTGTCAGATGTGTGAATTCAAAAGACAAATGCTTTAATGACAGATAGGGTGGGGTAATATCACCATTAGTAGGAGACTTCCAAAAATAGCAGCCATAGTAGGATGTTGATTCATTCTCTTTCAAAGACTGAGTCACCAAGTGCAAAACGTAGTGGGTGGGAATTAATGACAGCCACTACCCCATTACTTTATCTCTCTGGCCCGTCTCCCCACCCTCTACACCTTTGCATTGCTGGGTTCAATTTCCCCCATTACGCTTCCAGCTGTACAGCTCACCCACTTCTCCCAGACTCTCTCTAAAGTTGCCTTACTTAGCTTGCCCTGATGAGAATGTTTCTCAAATCTGTCTCCACCTATATCCCCCCCCCCCACACACACACCCTTCTCATTCCTGAGAGCTTCCAGATACTGTTGCTTAAATGCAAGTATTCTACCCTAAAGTTTGCATGTTCTCCCTCTTCCAACTCACATTGAAACTATCAACATGCCTGGTCTGCTGTCTGCAAGATGCCTGCAGACGGTCACCAGTCCCACCACCATCACCTCTTCCTGTAAGCGGTCACCTCGCTTCCCTACTCCACTGACTCCCCTCGCACACAGCACCCAGGGGGACACATTTGAAATAGACGTCACATCCTGTCCCAGCTCCGGGCAAAACCTTCCCGTGGGGCGGCACCCGTGGCTCAAAGAGGTAGGGCGTCGGCCCCATATTCCGGAGGTGGCGGGTTCAAACCCAGCCCCCGCCAAAAACTGCAAAAAAAAAAAAAAACCCTCCCCGTGGCAGGCCTGTGAGCTGGACTGTGCCCCCCGCTTGCGCCCGGCCCAGCCGCGGGCCCCACCGGGGCCTTTGCTCGCTGCGTCCTCGTGCTCGGGGGTCCTCACCGGAGCGGGTCCCCCCGCAGCCCGACACCCTGCCGTGGCTCCTCCTGCGTCCCGTCCCCACGGCACTGACATACGCGTCAATTTAATTAGTATTTATTTTTTGTCTCACCGCCCTGGAAGGTGACGGGGTGAGGCGGAGGTGCGCTGTGCCTGGTGCACTGAGGACCCCAGGGCCTGGAGCTGCCCAGCTGCCCGCGAGCTCGCGGGGCAGAGCGCGTGTCCGACCCCCGCCGGCCGCCCGCGCGGACCGTCCAGTCCTCCTCCTGCTCTCAGTGCTCCCAGCTCAGGTTTGCGGTTACCTCTGTCTCCGTCCGCGGGCATCTGATCAGCTACCCGCGTCTTCCACTTCCCTGAGGTTAGCAGACTCGTCTCTCTCTCGCTGCTGACGGCGTAGGTTGGAATCAGCCAGACTGGGGTTCGAATCCTGTCTCCACGTCTTAACTCACCTAACTGCCGGGTGAGATTTGAGCGCGGGGCCTGGGTGGCGGGTGCCAAGCGCGCCTGCGCACTGTGCAGACCCGGGGCGGGGGGCGGGGGCTGACCCTGCGGACTGTCCAGACGGGTCAGCGCTGCTCCCCGCTGCTGTCGCGCGCTCCAGCCGCCTGCCCAGCGAGCCACACGCAGGCTGGACTGGGCTCTGCCATCACCCCTACTCCTCCAACGTTTGCCTGGTGGCTCCTGGAGTGAAATCGCAGGATAACACGGGCCTCCTCAGCAGTACAATTCCGAGGTCGTCCCCCAGGACCACCTAAGGTCCCCTCCAGGCTCCACTGAACACTGTGGAGTGACAAAAGACTCAATTCTCAGAAACAAATTCAATGAGTCGCGTACAACGAACATGGTGTGCAGTGTAAAAGTTGATTCTAGTGTTGCGTGAGATGCATACAACTCACACCAAAAACAATTTAAAAATCACAACATTTTCATTAAATTAGAAAGGATCATTTTGTTTCTAAGTTGTTATTATTTTCTCTTAATAAGATACCATGGCTCCAAGGCAAGAAGAATGTTTTTTGTAGTGTGGCGGTCAATGTGCTAGTCGGTAGCCTCTGAGCAAAGCAGATCATCCTGCAGGATGTGTGTGAGCCTCATTCGCTCCGCTGAAGGCCTTGGAAGGAAAAGATCCCCAAGGAAGAAGGAAGTCTGCCTTCAGATTGCCTTTGAACTCCAGCTGCAAGAGCAACTCCTCCTGCTGAACTGCCTTGCAGAATTCAGAATCCAACCCTCACAATCATATGAGCCAACTTTTTAAAACCATCTCTTCCCCACCCCGGCCTCCCACATACATCCCAGGGGTTCCCTCACGAATACACCAGCCATGCCAAGTCCCATCCAAATCCTGTCGTTCCTTACGGCCCATCTCTTCCTTAATCGATGACCATTCCAGCCAGAAGTTTATATTTACTCCGGATTCCTTGAACTCTTCCAACACCTTCACTGTATGGCTGTGACTTGTATTGGTAATGATTTCCCTACAAGGAGCTGTGCTGTTCCACCTCTGCCCCTGAGCTACCTGGGGGAAGGCGATTACCATCTCCAAGACGCTGATACTTCATAGTAAAATGAGAATCATAATTTTCTCACTGAATTGATGTATGGGGAATATACATGCTCACCATATTGTGAGACACATAATGTAGTGTGGAAAATGTACTTAATACCACTGGTCTCCTGGGAAGCTTGTGTGGCAGGTAAATGAGCCGAGTCACGTCCTGTCAGGTTCAGGGATGAAGACAGATCGCAGGGTTGGGTTCCAGTTGAGCATCTCAGAGCACAGCCAGTCTGTGATTCTAAGGTGAGCACATGAGGATGTGGGCGTGTAAGGCCGAGCCTCAACCAAGAAATTGGTCCAAGGCTGATAGAGCTGCCTGGACTCAATGCTCAAGATCCAGGGTGTGCCCCGTCTGGGGAGAGTGCAAGAAATCGCCAATATTGTCAGTGGATGGCATGCTCAGGCAGATAGTTCCAACAGTAAGAATCCAAAAGTTGGGGATGAAAGACCGGACTGGGTTTCCCAGGTCAGTGCAGGACCCGTGGTAACAGTGCCTCAGCATAAAATAGATGGATAACATTCCCCCTTAGTACCCAGAGCCAGAAATGTTCCTAGAAACAAGGTTAAGGCTAACTAACTGCTGGTGGCAGCTGGAGAGCTTCAGCTGATTGGATCAGACCATTTAGAAGAACAGAGATAGCAGCCTCAGGGCTCCTGTGGGAGCATCTTAAGAGGATCAAGACTTGGGGATGCCTGGTCAACACTTACTGCTCATATTACAGTTTACTAAGTGTAACAGGTACATCAGTCAGGGTCTCAATAGGCAACACTCAAATTAGGATAATTTAGGAAGTTTATAAAGGACTAATTATAGGGAAGGGTTAAAACAACAATAAAGAATAGAAGGAATTGGGATAGCAGTGAGCAGGCACCTCTTCAGCTTAAAGCAAGGAGGAAGGGGAAAGTTATGGAACCTGTAAGGAGACAGAGTCATGCAGAGCAGGTGCCTCAAGAGGGGCCATGAGTGACCTTTGAATAAAGGTCACGGCCATTCCAAGGCAAGCTCTCTCAACCCCCCTCCTTTGCATCCCCTTTGAGTAAACTCATCCTAAACCAAAGGACATGGGCTACATAGGGTAGCCCCCCAGAGGAAAAGCAGAATGGAGGGGTGGAGAGTGAATCTGGAGTCACCCTGCACCCTGAGATTTCCAAACACAAAAGCATTTCCTTCTTCTGAGCCCTCTTACACTCCCTGGCACTTCTTCCTCAGGTTGTTCTTAAACAGCCACCTTCCAAGGCTTCACTCTCCAAGGGTGGATTTAACTCCCAGCCCCGTGTGTGATGGCTGGGAATATAGCCCTCGTTCTGCCATTATCCGACTGCCTAGGGGGTAACTTGATCAGATGGCCATCGGTTCCTTAAAATCAGCAGATCACAAACTGAACCCATACACTCCTGCTGTCTCAGCTCCAGACCAGCCCCACCTCCTCACCGTCACCCCTCCCGATACCCATCAGGGCGTGCGCAGTCCTGCCTGTCTGACCCGTCCTTTCTTTGTCCTCCACCAATTGCAGAGTCCTGTACTTTCTCCACCCTGCGTGCTTTTCCAGCGTGTGTCTAATCTCAGCCCTGTCCTGGTTGCAGGCCTCCTTTTACCTGGATTGTTGAAATAGATTTCTAAATGTTACCCTAGCTCCAATCCCTTCTGCACCCTTTATGGACGGAGCTGTACTTTTTGCCTCTGTCCTCCTTAAAATGGGGCATTTGAGGGGAGGGAACAATCAGATGAATATTTACAATGTAGCCAGCATGTGTGGACTAAGAAGTAGCATATCCCCCTGGTTTTGCATATAAAAACCTGAGGCCCAGAGAAACTCCTTGTCCATACCACCTGCCTCTAAAACCCAGCAATTCCCTTTCCTTGTCTAGTTAACAGAGCAGGAGCTCTGCAGCCTGCCCTTCTAGGCTCAGCTCCATGTCAGAGTTCCCAGCTCATCTCTAGGCCTTCATCCTGCAACCACTCTCTACGCAGCCCATCCTCTCCCACAAAGCACCACTGGGGATCATCCTGTTAATGTCTCTGTACGTGCCTTCTCTTTGCTTGAGTTGGCCATCTCCCCTCTGATTCTTCAGATTCTACCTGTTGGAAATCCATCTACCCTTCAACGTATATGCCTCAGCACTTTTCCTTTGCAATATCTGTTGTGAAGTACTTTACAAAGCCTTTCCGTATTTTCCTCACAACATCTTCCCCCCCCCCCTTTGAATGCCTAAAAATATTTCAGCACTGTTACTTTACCCTAATCTGTAGACTGTTATAGGTATTACTTATCTCAGCCCTGTATTAGATTATAATCTTCATACAAGCTTGGCCTAGGCTATCTGCATCATAGATTTCCTGCGGTATTAATGCAGCATATTTTGCAGAAATATTTTTAATTATCCAAGCACTTTGAAATTGTTATGATACTTTTTTCTTTAGAAAGATCTGACTCCATTTCATTACCTTCTTTCTCATCAAGCTGGTAGGAGATAGAGACCAACCTGTCTAGTCTATTTTGTGAGTGGAATCTCTCTCTCTCTCTCTTTTTGTAGAGATAGAGTCTCACTTTGTCACCCTCGGTAGAGTACTGTAGCGTCAGCACTCACAGCAACCTCCAACTCCTGGGCTTAGGCGATTCTCTTGCCTCAGCCTCCCGAGTAGCTGGGACTACAGGCACCCGCCACAGTGCCCAGCTATTTTTTTGTTGCAGTTTGGCAGGGGCTGGGTTTGAACCTGCGACCCTCGGTACATGGGGCTGGTGTCCTACTCACTGAGCCACAGGTGCCGCCCATGGTGAGTGGAGTCTCTTTTGCAGTTAAATATTGTGTGCAATGCATGTTGAAGAAATGAATAATTGAAAGATCTCACGCATATTTTCTTAGTCTATTTGTGCTTTTATAATAAAACACCTGAAACCAGGTAATTTATAAAGAATAGACACTTACTGTAAACAGTTCTGGAGACCGGGGATCCATGATCAAGGTGCTAACAAGTTCAGGAGGATAACTCCTTGTTGCTGTGTCCTCCAGAGGAGAGGAATGCTGGGTCTTTGCCTGGTGGATGCCAGGGTAAGAGACTAACCTCCACCCATCAAGGCTTTTATATTTTATAACAGCATTAATCCATTGATGAGGTCAGAGCCCTTGTGACTGAAACACTCCACCTTCCAACACTGTTGTACTGATGAAGTTCCCAGCACTGGGCTCTGGGGGGACACGTTCAGACCATAGCCTATGTTGTGACTGATACTAGGCATGCTTTCTGTCTCACTGGATATACATCCTGCCTCTGCTGCTACTTAGCCAAAATACCTTGGGAAAGTCTCTCTGAACCTTAGAGGGTAAGGTCTAGGTCTAAGTTTTCAAACTTCCTTTCCTTTTAAGATGAAGAACTCTTTTATAAGAGAAAAAAAATTCTCACTCAGACATGCCACTATATAAAACTCACGACTTCAGAGTCAGAAATAGTTTGGTTGAAAACGAGGGCAGGAGCATTGAAAAATGAGATTCAGAAACTAGTAGACAAGGTGACCTCGAAGGCCCATTTGTATTTAACGGCTCTATTAGCCACTTTATCAAAGAATACAATCAGAGCTAGAAGATTCAAACTAGTACTGATTGGTAGGGGTTTCTGAAATGCTAATCGGGCCAGGTGTGATAGCTTATGCCTATAATCCCAGCATTTTAGAAAGGAAGGAAGGATCCCTGGAGGCCAGGGACTTCAACACTGTCTTTAGAAAAGAAAAAAAAATTTTTTTAAAGACAAAGTCTCACTCTATCAGGAGGGCTAGGGTGCCATGGCCTCAGCCTATCTCACAGCAACATCAAACTCCTGGGTTCAAGTGATCCTCATGCCTCAGTTCCCCTAGAAGCTGGGGCTACAGGTGTGCACCACTACACCCAGCTAATTTTTCTGTTTTTAGTAGAGACAGGGTCTCAGACTTGCTCAGGTTGGTCTCAAACTGCTGACCTCAAGCGATCCTCCTGCCTTGGCCTCTCAGAATGCTAGGATTATAGGCCTGAGCCACCCCACCCAGCCTCTAGAAAAAACATTTTAAAAACTAACTGGGCACAGTGGTCCCAGCTACTCAGAGGGCCTCGTGAACCGAGGAATTCCAGGCTGCAGTGAGCTACAATCACCTCACTGTACTCTAGCCTAGACAACAGGGCAAGGCACACATAAATAGTAAAATAAAATAAGGGCTCGGTGCTCACAGCTCAGTGGTTACGGTGCCAGCAACATGCACCTGAGCTGGTGGGTTCGAACCCAGCCAGGGCCTGCTAAACTAGGACAACTGCAACAACAGCAACAAAAATAGCCGGGCATGGTGGCGGGCACCTGTAGTCCCAGCTACTCAGGAGGCTGAGGCAAGAGAATCGCTTAAGCCCAAGAGTTTGAGGTTGCTGTGAGCTGTGACTTCACGGTACTCTACCCAGGTGACAAAGTGAGACTCTGGCTCAAAATAAATAAATAAATACAATAGAATACTAATGATTGAGGACATTAAAATTGAGATATCTAATCATATTCAGCAGCAGGATGGAGAGAAGGAACACAAGGGCATTACTTTCTCTGTGAAGGCAGGGCACAAAGGCACAGGCGTCCCTCAGCTCCCATTACCAAGAGCAGGAGACACACTCAGACGCAAAGGAGGCATGAGGTGGCTCTACTCCTAGTGCCCACACACCCGCCCGGCGTGAGATGGCTCTACTCCTAGTGCCCACACACCTGCCTACACTTCAGGGGTTTATGGGTGGAATGATACAGGGACCCGACGGGCAATCTGAGCCCAATGCTGTAAGGTGCTAAAAAATCCCCGCTCCTTGACCATGTGGAACTCTGAGCACCTGGTCAGCGGCTGTCCCCTCTGCTAGTTCAGCCTCAGAGCTAGCTAGCTTCTAGACTTTTAGAGCTAACTTTTTTACTGGTTTCTCTAGCTTAAAAAAGACTTCCAAGACAAGAACTTCCAATTCCATAATCAATGGAATCAATCCTGGGGGCTCATGGAAACAGAACAACTCAGACTTTAGTGTTCTGTTTAAACGAAAATACAGAAGGTGTCAAAAAATGTATACACGGGTTGGGCGCCCATAGCTGGGTGGTTAGGGTGCTCCGGAACCGGTGGGTTCAAACCCGGCCCTGGACTGCTAAACAAATAACAAAAAAAAAAATAGCACGGCATTGTGGTGGGCACCTATAGTCCCAGCTACTAGGAAGGCCGAGGCAAGAGAATCACTTGCGCTCAAGTTTTTTTGGTTGCTGTGTGCTGTGACTCCATGAGTGAAAATTTGGCTCAATTAAAAAAAAAAAAAAAAAAAAAAAAAGACTGTCTCCAAATAAAGAAACCCCAATGGCTTAAAAAAATTACCTTTAAAAAAAGTACACAGATTTTAAGAAAGGAAAAAACCTATATAAAATTGGTAATACTCAAGTCACATTTCACTTCTACAATTACACAAGGTGTTCAACAGGACTTGTGTTCATCTTTTGTTCTCAGCATACATCGCGTATTACAAGTCGAATACAGTCTCTTTCCCTTCTTAAAATGTGTAGACTTCGTACTTTTTTTTTTTTTTTCTCTCTCTGTATTTTAGTGATGAGAATTACAGAGGAAAATTCCTGGAAGGAGGAATACAGAGAGCCTGGTTAAGTTTCTGAAACTTGGTCTGTCCCTCTAAGGGGGAAGAATTTCTAAGGATGGGATTTAGTGGTCTTGGCAGGAATAAGCTTAGGTTTCAGGAGAGAAAGGATTAGTCCTTGATGGCTCAAGCAGCCTGTCTGAGGGGGGAAGAAGCACAGGTGCTGAAATGTCAACGGCAGTGGGTCTGGGGCACATTGCATTATACCAAGGTAGGCTTCCGAGACCAGGGAGTGTTTCTTTGGTCAAGAAAATACTGACTGTGGGCTCTCCCAGAAGAACTTCCGTACCCTTCAGAACTGCAGTGTCGGGTGGCAGATTCCTGATGAGTGACATGTCCACTGGCAGGATTCTGCAGCAAGAATCCTTTTTTTTGTTGTTTGTTTTTTGAGACAGAGCCTCAAGCTCTTGCCCTGTGTAGAGCGCTATGGCATCACAGTTCACAATAACCTCCAATTCCTGGGCTCAAGCGAATCTCCTGCCTCCGCCTGCCAAGTAGCTGGGAATATAGGTGCCCGCCACAACGCCTGGCTATTTTTTTGGTTTCAGCCGTCATTGTTGTTTGGTGGGCCCAGGCTGGATTTGAACCCGCCAGCTCAGGTGTATGTGGCTGGCGCCTTAGCCACTTGAGCCACAGGCACCGAGCCTGCAGCAAGAATCCTAAAATTGGTGAATGCTACCAAAGGAGCAAGCCCCTTGTGCTGGAGGCAATGCTTCCAGCTGTCGGAGCTCAGCAGGTGAGGCTTGGTTTTGGATACGAGAGTGGCATGGTGGATAAACTTTGACACTTTGCCTTAGAGGAGGAAACTTCCAGTGAACTACGACTCTCAGCTGTGAATAGGCTAGTGGGCACACCTGTACTGTCCCGAGCTCAGAGTTCTCATCACTGCTGGTACAGGAGTTCCTGCTTATCTGCAAGGGATCTATTCCAGGATTCCCAGTGGGAGTACCGAACCCCATTTATACTATGTCTTTTCTTATGCATACATACCTATGATAAAGTTTAATTTATAAATCAGATGCAGATTAACAATAACTACTAGTAAAATGAAACAGTATAACAACAAGCTAGCATCACTACTTTTGCACTTTGGGACCAGTAGTAAGTTAAATAAGGCTTACTTGAACACGAGCAGTTTGATTTTCCCATGGTCCATCTGATGACTGAGATGGCTCCTGAGTGGGTGGGTAGCACAGACTTAGGGTGGGTAGCACAGACAGCTTGGATCTGATGGACAAAGAGATAATTCACATCCCAGGTGGAACAGAACAGAATGGTGCAAGATTTAATCATGCTACTCAAAGCAGCTCACAACTTAAAATTTATGAATTGCTTATTTCTGAAGTTTTCAATTTATATATGTTTGTGTGCGTGTGTGTGTGTGTGTGTGTATTGTTTTTGTTTTTGAGACAGAGTCTCACTTTGTCACCCTCGGTAGAGTGCTGTGACGTCACAGCTCACAGCAACCTCCAACTCTTGGGCTTAAGTGATTCTCTTGCCTCAGCCTCCCAAGTAGCTGGGACTACAGGCACCCGCCACAACACCCAGCTATTTTTAGAGATGAGGTCTCACTCTGGCTCAGGCTGGTCTCAAACTTGTGAGCTCAGGCGATCCACCCACCTCAGCCTCCCAGAGTGCTGTGATTACAGGCGTGAGCCACCTCGCCCAGCCCCATTTATATTTTTGAATTGCAATTGACCATGAGTAACAGAAACCTCAGAAAACAAAACTGTGGACAAGAGGAAACTACCGTATTTCCAGTCTTACACAGTGGCGTATAAGTTGGCATGCTCCCCTACCCATGGTTTGTTTATGAGTTAGGCTAGGTAGAAAGGCCCAGAGTACGAAGATTAGAACCAGGGGTCCAAACAAGCCACAGGCTTAAGCAAAGACATCTGGTTAAATACGGAAACACACCAAGTCCTTCTTATTGCAAAGATAGTTTGCAGGCATACAAATTTATAAAGCAGATCCACAACCAAGATAAAAATCCTAGATGGAAAAGATCATTTGGAATGATCCTTTACCCAAAATAAACAGAAAGAGGTCAGAGACCCAACTATAGGCATGGAGACCACAGGGAAGATGTATCTGCCATCTAGAAAGCATCTATTCTCTACATTTAGACAGGTGAGGCAAACTAATGGTGTAAAGGATGTTCCAAATTTGACTGTTCAACTTAGAATAAGAGGTTGAAAGTTGCACAGTGAAATCTGGGACAGCTACATCTGCAGGCAGTGAGCTGGAGCCACCAGAAGTCTCCCACGTCAAGGGTCAGTGTGGCATTAATGAAAAGGAAATGAAAACACAGTCTGGTTCCTTGTGAATCTTGAGTTCTGGGAATAGACTAGACTAGAATATTCATTTGACCAATAATTTTGTTTTTTGCTTAAACCATTTTGAGCTGAATTTCTGTTGTTTGCAACCAAAAGATTCCTATGTTGTATAACCATTCATTTAGCAAAGTATAGTTTAGATTATTACCATGAATGTTATACTAGCAAAGCCTAGATTAATGAGACAAATACTATATATATTTCTATAAATGGAAGGTATATTTCACTGACATGTATAGAACTAATGTTGACTCTCAGTGGTAAATTACAAAACATATAATTGAAGTATATATGTTCTGACCTTTATGAAGGTTATATGAAGAACATATAACCTTCAATTATGTTTTTAATGCAGTTGACATAACTACTTATAAATGTTACATCGGAAAGGGACTTTAGTCCAACTATCTTATTTTATAGATGAAGGAACAAAGATTAGGAGGGAGTAAGTCAATCTCCAAAAGTTATAGAGACAGTCCTAGAGCTCAGGAGGTTTCTGGATACCTAACTGAGACCTCTTTCCTATACACCAAATCAGTAGGACATGGTTTGACTTACGTCTGTTTACCCCACTCCCATAACACGCCACATTATGTTAACATTATAACCTGCTAACGTAAATACCAACTTGCAATGGCCAGTTTTATGTGTCTGCTCACCCCCAGTTAGTTATTCAACCAAACATGAGTCTAAGTGTTGCTGCGAATGTATTTTGTGGATGTAATTAACAACCACAGTCCGTGGACTTTAATCAAGGGAG
This sequence comes from Loris lydekkerianus, assembly GCA_963574355.1. Lineage (NCBI taxonomy): Eukaryota > Metazoa > Chordata > Mammalia > Primates > Lorisidae > Loris > Loris lydekkerianus. The sequence continues at coordinate 33,116 of CAUYPK010011509.1, read as the reverse complement.
ACTATCCCAGATGACGTGGATGACAGTCAATCGGTTGGAAAGCCGCTTAGCAAAACCAAGATTTCCCTGAGAAAGAAGGAATTCGGCCTGTACACTACTTGCACCTGCTCTATATACTTCAAACCTGCCCAGCCCACGGCTGCAATCTTTTTTTTTTTAATTTATTTATTTTTATTGTTAAATCATAGCTGTGTACATTAGTGCAATCAACAGGTACAATGTGCTGCTTTCATATACAATCTGAAGTTTTCTCATCAAAATGTTCAGCGTAGCCTTCATGGCATTTTCTTAGTTACTGTATGTAGGCATTTGTATTCTGCATTTAGTAAGTTTCGCCTGTACCCATTCTAAGATGCACCGTAGATGTAGCCCCAGCCATTACCCTCCCTCCACCCTAACCTCCCCCCCTCCCTTCCCCTTCCTTGGCCCTTTCCCCGTAGTCTTGTGCTATAGTTGGGTTATAGCCTTCCTAGGAAAGCTATAATTTAGCTTCATAGTAGAGCTGAGTACATTGGAATACTTTTTCTTCCACTCCTGAGATACTTTGCTAAGAAGAATATATTCCAGCTCCATCCATGTAAACATGAAAGAGTTAAGTCTCCATCTTTCTTTAAGGCTGCATAGTATTCCATGGTATACATGTACCACAATTTGCTAGTCCATTCGTGGGTCGATGACATTTGGGCTTCTTCCATGACTTAGCAATTATGAATTGGGCTGCAATAAACATTCTGGTACAGATGTCTTTGTTATATTGTGACTTTTGGTCTTCTGGGTATAAACCTAGTAAAGGAATTATAGGATCAAATGGCAGGTCTATCTTTAGGTCTCTAAGTATTCTCCAAACATCCTTCCAGAAGGAACATATTAGTGGGCATTCCCACCAGCAGTGTAGAGGTGTGCCCTTTCCTCCACATCCACGCCAACATTTCTGGTTTTGGGATTTTGTTATGTGGGCTACTCTTACTGGGGTTAGGTGATATCTCAAAGTAGTTTAATCTACCCTAGTTTAATTCCTACTTGTCAGTACCCTGAACTGTAATAGCCTATTAACTAGTCTCCTTGCCTCCAAACCCCTCTCCTCTTCACCCTATATACAAAAAAGTAATTAAGTATTTTTCAGGCAGTGCCTGTGGCTCAGAGTAGGAAGCCGGCTCCATATGCCAAAGGTGGTGGGTTCAAACCCAGCCCTGGCCAAAAAAAAAAAAAAAAAAAAAAAAAAAAAAAAGTAATTAAGTATTTTTTCTTAAAATGGAACCCTGAAGTTTCTACTTCAAAACCTTCAATGGTTCCTTTATTTCCTTAAGCCCAAAATCCTGAACCTTGCATTTAAACTCTCCACACCCACAATCTAGTTCCAAACTTCTTCCTTTTAGTTCAGTTCTCTTTTTCCTTCTCATATGATGCTTCCATCATCCATGCAGGTACACATTCAAGTACCCTTACTGTTATCTAGAATGTTCTGCACCCTGCTTCCAAACATCTGAACTTTATCATTCCTGCCTATCTGGATCTGTGTATGTGGCACAGAAAATTTTTCCTAATTCCCAAATTCTGAGCTTTCTTCGTGTTTTTTATACCACTTTTAACATCTTGAACACTCACTTTTTACTACAGTCACTTGTGTATAGGACTTGTGCATCCCATAATGTTAGATTCTTATTATAACTGTTAGACAGAACTATTTCGGTTGCCAGAACAAAGTGTCACAAACTAGGTGCCTTAAAACAACAGAAATATCTTCTTTCACAGTTCTGGAGCTAGAAGACTAAAATCAAGGTGTTAGAAAGGCCTTGCTCCCTCCAAAGTCTCCAAGTAAGGGTCCTTCCTTGCCTGTTCCAGCTTAGCTTCTTGTCTTGTGACAGTGCAATTCTAATCTATGTTCTCACTTGGCATTCTCCTCTCTGTCTTCACATGGAAACTTCCTTTGTGTCTGTGTCCAAATGTCCCTCTCTTATAGGGATATTAATCATATTGGATTAGGATCTACCATAATCACTTCATCTTAACGATTGCATCTGCAAAGACTCTATTTCCACATAAGGTCACATTCACAGGTACTAGGGGTTAAGACTTCAACACGTTTTTCTTGGGAGATAGAATTTGATTCATAACACCCAGTATATTTGGGGGAAAGCACTGAGTCATTTTTTATCTTTACCTTACCACCACTCTGACTAGCAAAGCTAGTCATATTAACAGTGATCTTAAGTGTACCCCGATGTTTACTATGAGAATGAATACTAATTTATTCAAAATTGTAATAAAAACTTGTACAAGGTGGCAGGATTCAGTACTGACAGTCGCCGTCTCACACAATCTGTGTGTTCTCTATTTCTAGGAAATAAAGTGGGTTTATATGTCATCACCTCAGAGAGACCCTCTTGGACAATTGCTCAATACCATCCCATCTTCCTCTTCACCTGGAAGCCCATCTATCATTTGAACACAAGCACTAATCACAAGCTGCAATTCCCCCTAATTCTTATCACCTGTCTGTCAGCCTCAGGCAAGAGGGACTCTGTCTGGCACATTTGTGATTAGATTATCTGCCAGGCCACAGCACAGAACAGGATCTCTGTGAATGCTTGTTGATTAAATGATTAAAACAACTGCGAACACAGAAGAAAAAAAAAAATCGCTTAATGTTTTCCTATAGATAGAATTGACAGAAATGAGATTTGTTAGTGAAAATGCATTTCATGATAACCATGAGAACGGTGTAGTGTTATACATACCTGGTGTTAGATATGACAAACAAGTCATGGAACCAAAAGAGGTGCCACTTCTGCCTCCTCCAGCTTCTTGTTAATGCCACAGGACTATGGAGCAGCAGGAGATGATCGGAGGTCTCCTTGTGGGTGTCCCCCTCTGGAAAAGAGCTATTCCCACAGTAAGGCAACCACTAGGGACAAGTCCGAGAGTGCTTCATGCCAAATGCCAAGGTGATGGAATCTGAAAAATACAGTCAATCCCCTGCTACTGGCAGGAGCCACACAGAGGCATGAGAGGAAATACAGCCAGGCCCTAAGAGCCAACACTAGCCTCCAGGGAACAGGTAGAAAACAAAGGGTGGCTTCAGTACCATGACTCCAGGTAAGTGACATTGGCAAAATCTGAGCTCAGAAGCAGATTCTTCCCCAGCCCTCCAGTAAGGAACACAACTCTGCAAATGCTTCCATCAGCCTTGTGGGAACCTGAGCATAGGACTCAGTCAAGCCCACCTGGACTTCTGACCCCACAAAAGTGTAATGTAAATCCCTATTGTTCTAAACCACAAAGCCTGGAGCAATTTGTTATAGTGGCATAGCAAATAAATACAGATTTGGGTAACTGGAAGTCAGGTGCTGTTGTAATAAACATCTAAGAAGTGGCTTTGGGATCAGCAGTAAGTGGATGTTGGAAGAAGTATGAGAAGCACGATAGAAAAAAAAAAAAAAGCCTAGATTGCCAAAAATATGGACTTTAAAGACTGTCAGTGAGGGCTCACAAGGACTGAGGAACATTACAGGCATAGAAGTTCTAATTTGGCTTAGCCAACAGCTAAGACATCACAAATTGTAGAAAGAAATATGAATTTTATCACTTCTTGGTCTTTTGGATAAGATCAAGTGTAGAAATATGAATTTCACGGCAATTGTGATGGCTCACACCTGTAATCCTAGACTTTGGGAGGCCAAGATTAGAGGATCACTTGGACCAGGAGTTTGAGACCAATCTGGGCAACAGAGTCAGACCTCATTTCTATAAAAATTTTATTTTTTTATTTTTTTCCATGTTCTTTATTTTTTATTAAGTCTTTTGCACATAGTTCATAAATACATTTATGCCAATTTCAGTGTGTTATTTGTACAAATTAGAGTATTTACATCATACTAATCAATATAGCTTTCACTTCATTTACCCAATTATAACATTAGGATATTTGTGCTCTACACACGATAGATCCAACTTGTACTTGCAATGTGCTCCATAGTTTGGTCCCCCTACTATCCCCTACTATCCCTCCCACCCTCTCTCTATCCCTTTCTCTCCCCTTCCCTCCTTCATCTTGGGCTAAAATTGTGTTTCATTTTTCATCTCTGAAGAAGACAGGCACATGGCCTATAGACACATGAAAAAAATGCTCATCATCTTTAATCATCAGAGAAATGCAAACCAAAACCTTTTTGAGATGCCATCTAACTCCAGTAAGAGTAGCCCACATAACAAAATCTCAAAACTACAATTTTTATTTGTTGTTTTTGGTGTGGATGTGGAGAAAAGGGAATACTTCTGCACTGCTGGTGGGAATGCAAGGTAGTATGCTCCTTTTGGAAGAAAGTTTGGAGAACTCTCAGGGATCTAAATGTAGACCTGCTGTTTGATCCTGCACTTCCTAGGTGTATATACAAAGGGCCAAAAATCATTTGGAAATAAAGATATTTGCACCAGATTGTTCATTGCAGCTCAATTCATAATAGCCAACTCATGGAAGAAGCCCAAGTGCCCATCAACCCATGAATGGATTAGTAAATCGTGGTATATGTATACCATGGAATACTATGCAGCGGTAAAAAGAAATGGAGACTTCACCTCTTCTATGTTTACATGGATGGAACTGGAAAATATTCTTCTTAGGAAAGTATCTCAGGAATGGAAAAAAAAAAAATATCCAATGTACTCAATACTACTGTGAAACCAATTCATAAAATTTTTAAATTTAGCCATTTGTGATAGGATATGCCTATAGTTTAGGCTAAATGGGAGGCTGAGGCACGAGGATCACTTGAGTCCATGAGTTTAAGGTTGCAAGGAACTATGATGACAGCACTGCACTCTAGCCTTGGCAACAGAGTGAGACCCTGTCTCAAAAAAAAAAAATAAATAAAAATAAAAATAAATAAATAATACAAATGGAAAACACACAAATTTTACAGGTATGGCTGATTTTAAAGTGCTCATAAATAATTTGGTACTTAAAAATGGAATAAGAGAGGGTCATCTTGTTAAGTTTCATCTTAATAAAACTGTGTCCTATACTTTGGAAAGAAGACTCTTTCAATGATAAACATGAATGTTTAGGTGAAAAGATTTCCAGTAGTTGAAAGACTACTTTTTCTTCCTTGCCACAGAGAGGACAAGCTGATTTCCCTTTGGATGATCATTTCAGGGTCTGGGTTCCTGGACATGATGAATGTTCCCACTCTGGTCCTCTCTGACACAATAAATAAAGGCTGTGTCTGGCAGAGGCCCCAGTGTAAAATCTCAGCTTAGAGTTAATGTTAAAGAAGGACATGCCACTCCCCAAGCCTGGAGCCTCCCAGTCTGCACAGGAACCCAGCAGGTGAAGATTCCTTCCTTCTCCTCTTCCCTGTCTTGACTTTGCCCTGATGACCTGTCTACTCCCTGTGGGCACACACCTGCCTTTCTCTACCCATCAACACTGCATGGCCCCAAATGCCACTTTTATTATCAGAAGATTTTTATGTCCCCAGAGTCTGAGGAGCTTCTTTGTTTATTTCCTTCCCCTAAGGATACCTGGTTTGAAAATGGAGCTCACACCTGCTCCTCTACCTCCTCCCACCCTCAACCCCTCCCAGCAGGAAATGGCCCAGGACCTCTGTGTGTACGTCTCCTGTGTCTGCCCCTTTCTGAGATAGTACCTGCTGCTAGCACTGTGATCTGTTAGTTACCGACCCCTCAGAAACCCCTCTGCCAAAGTCATCTTCCTGATTTTTCAGGCCACCCCACTGAACAAAGACCTTTGACAATAATAACTTAGAAACATATGGAGTATTGGCTACAGGCTGTGTTTGTTCTGGCCCCATCTCCATTAATGCTCACCTGGAACCACCATTTAGAGATGAGGCAAGTGAGACTCAGAGAAGCCACATCATTTGCACACGATCAAAGGAGTGAAAAGTGGATGTGGGGTATGGACCCAGCAGTATGGCAGAGCTTAAATTTTTAATCCAATTCTCTATGAGCAGTAACACATGGAGCTGCCTACTCTCACAGGAAAGAGATCAATGTTACACTACTACTTAAAAATTAATAATATAATATAGGAAACTATACCGTTAAAATAAAATATTCATGACACACATTTCCACCGGTGTCTACTGCAGATGTGTCTCTCCCTAAACTGCACATGTGCATATCTGAATGTGCCTTCACTGGACTCTAACACAGGGACGGCAAGTACCCCTGGGGGGATGGTAGTTTAGCCTCACATAAGGAAAAAGGGGGGGGGTTATCAGCTGAAGACACTGAGAACACGCCCAAGAGGCCCAAGACTCATGATGTCATTCTGTTCCATCTCCTTGTCTGTCTGTGTCCAGCTCAGTTATACTCTGTACTGGTGTCATTGTAAGGCTGACTCTGATATGGTGAAACAAACATACAAAAACAAGAAAACATACACAAAATAATGACCTAGTGATGGCTCTCAGAGGGGTTCAGAGGGTAATACGGGAGAAAAGATATGAAGGGGCCTCACAGGCAATGCTGGGACTTTGCATGTGCATGTCAGAACAGTGGGAAGACCCAAGCGGGCTCTACGCACAGGTAGGAACCAGACCACTGCATGTTTTAAGGATGCCACATTGAGATTGAACTACCAGGTGGTGGGGTGAGGGGTAAGGAGGCTGCTGCCACATCCAGGGGAGGTGGTGAACTAGACCAGGTTGGGTGCAGTGAAAACAGAGAGACATGGATAGGATTGGGAAATGAATGTTCCTGGCAGAGTAAAGGTGATGATGGATTGGCCATACAATGTAAGGGGGGGGGACACAGGCCCAGGATGACCCTGAAGTTTTTTACTTTCATGACAGGAAGTGAGTACAGTGGCCACTTCCTGGGAAATAATGTCCTTGACCAATGTTGCTTTCTACACTAATATTTTTCTCCTCCAAAATCTTACAAAATTCTGAACCACTGAAGAACAAGTATCTAGCCCTGGGATAGAGATTGGGAGGGGTGAGACTGTGAAGCCTGGGCTCCTCCAGGGTTTGAAATACAGCCAGGGGAAGTCCACTGACCATCATGGAAAGTGAGCAGAGGGGATATCAGCTGGCTCTGAGCACAACCCAAGGTGGGAAAAAAGGAAGTCTGGTGTGAGGAGAGTGTTGTGAGAAAGCTTCACAGGCAGGCTGAGGCCAGGAAGACAGAGAGGACCTAGCAAGATGGGCACAGGAGAAGGGCTCTCAGAGAGGAAGAGCAGAGGGAGCAAAGACCAGAAATGATGCAGAAGCTGGATGGGCAAGGGTGAAGACAGGAGCTGGAGAAGCAGCCGGTCAGGCACATGAGGGTCAGGGACGCTGCAGTTGGTGTTGGACTCTCCCCTGAGGCACAGGCACACTTGGCCATCTGAGGAAAATTATTCAGTACACACAAGCCCTGATCTCCCTCCCTGCAAATTCAGGGTCTCTCCTACCTTGCAGGGTTGTCAGGACTAGAAATTTTATCTGTTGAGGATCTCAGTTCAAGTAGCAGAAATGAACTCTGATTTTAACAAAAAATGAATTTACTAAGTATGTGGACTGGTAAACTGTGTTCAGGGTGTTATAGATTTAGGAAAACTGTCAAAACCAGTGTGGACAAATGCCAATGTGTCTCTATGGCACTGCCAGGTACTGCTTGCTCCAGTTCCCTCTGCAGCTCCCTCTCTCAGTACCAGGCATGTGTGGATATCACTGGCACTGTCCCTCCACTTACCACTTCTCCAGAACTCCATTTCTTGGAAACTTCCACAGGGGAGAGCACCCTGTGGTTCCTTGGGGGTCAGCAGTGTTTGTGACACTGGCAGAGTTGAGGGTGGGGGGGCTTGCCCACCTGCAAAGAAGCCAAGAAAGGTCTGGCACTCTCATCTTGGTAGTGAGATTCACTCCACCCCTGTCAAGCCACCCAGGAAGATAAAAATGTCCATTTTCAAAGTAGTACAGTCATCTTCTTGGTAACCACAGGATGTGGGTTCCAGGACCCCTGAAGATACAAAAATAACCAGGGTTAGCAGGGCTCCAGAGCTCCCTGCTGCTGTCCGCTGGATGGCTTGCAGTGACCAGCAGCCTGGAGGGCAAGATCCGGGCCCAGTGAGCCACCCAGCTCTGCCTCCTGAGCCACCCAGGAGTGGTACCAGTCATTCATGGCCATACCATCCTGAACATGCCTGATCTCAGAAGCTAAGCAGGGTCAGTCCTGGTTATTACTTGAATGGGAGGCTGCCTGGGAATACCTGGTGCTTTTTGCCTCTTCTTCCTTCAGTAGCCAGCGTCCTGGCGCGAGGTCTCGGAAAGCCTGAGGACCCCCGTGGCGCAGGCCCGGGTGGACCCCCATCCACCCTGCCTCCTTTCCTCTAGGCCCTTGCCATGACCTCCTTCCCCACCTGGCCCTAGCCTGGGAGAAAGAATGGTCCTCTCTTCAGTCCAGATGCCAGCCTTCCAGCGGCACTCCATCTTTTCCTGTGAAAGTCCTTCTCTGCATTAGGGTGGCAGAGCGGGTCTGCCGAGGGTTGGGGCAGTGAGGCCCGGGGATGTGGAAATAGGTGGACGTCCATGTCTCCCTGGGTAGAGGACCAAGACCCTCTGCTGCACAGTACTGCTCTGTGGAGTGCCAAGGAGAGGTGCGGAATCACACAACTGGGTGGGTTGGGGGCGTAGGGCCCGGTGGCCCCCAACCTGTGACTGTCTGCATACCCCCGGAGGGGGTTCCGGACAAGGGCAAGGGAAGATACAGGCCCAGGGTGCTTGGTCACATCGGGGCGCGCTGGTGGCTCCGTGTGGGTGCAGACCAGGTGGCCAGCCTGGCAGGCGCAGCAGCGAGGGACCTGAACGATCCCGGGTGATGGGGGCGCAGGCAGCACGCCGAGCCAGGACGCGTGGCCAGTGCCCTGACGCCCGGGGCCAGATACCTTGGAGTGGGGGGGGAGGGGCAAGCACATGGAGGCTTCCACACCTGGGTAGGGAGACCAACAGAAAGGGTGGGGGCGCAGGTGGGGCCCCCCTGTTTGGCGTGACCCAGGAAGCATGTAGGATAGAGCGGCCACAGCGGTCCCTGGGGGCGAAAGGGTGCTTTGTGGAGATGTGTGGTGAGCGGCGCAGCCCACGCTGGCCCGGCAGCAGCAGCAAAGCCTCAGGGGCTCCCTCCCGCTGCCAACATTATTGCCAGCCAGGTTAGCACCAGTGGGTTTAGTCGCCCCGCAGCTGGGATGGGAAGGGGCCGGACCAGCTGTGCCTCCTGAGGCCGTCCAGGGATGCCGAAGGAAAACTTTGAACCCCGAGTCCCGCCTCAGATTCACGTGTTGAAAGAGCAAGAAGGAAAGGGCATAGAGCCCACATTCCCCAGAAGAACTCTCCGTAAGGGGTGGGGGTGGAGGTGAAGGTAGGGGCCCTGTCCACCGCGAGGAAGACTGGTGATTTGCCCGTGGCCCCTAGAGGCCAGCGGTCACCATGGTCAACTCTGGCTTTCGGGTAGAAAAGGTCAGCCACCAGCGTTGGGTCCATTCCTCTCACCCAACAGCCGGGGGGCCGTGCAGTGGCGATCATGCTGTGCTGGACCAGCCAGTGCCTGCCGGTAGAAGGAACACCAGGGTGAAAGAAGAAGAGGAGGCAGGGTTGTAGGGGCGGAGCTAGCCCCGGTATCCAGGCACCGCCCCCACCTTGGGACGACCCAGGCCTCTGGCAAAGCCTTCAGGGCAGCTGGCAGGACAGGGAGTTCGCAACCGACCCTGGCTGCGGAGAGGCGCTTTGCTGTTGGGACCAGCGGCGACCTGTGCCACCCTCCCACTGCTGCAGAGCCCCCACTCCCGGACTCCCTCCCGCACTTCCCCCACCCCCAGTCGGGTGAGCGGCCAACTGCTGGTTCTCTTACTCAGTTGGACAAGTTACTCAAAATGCTCCGAGCTTCAGTTTGCTCAACATTCACATTAATAATACTGTCTACACCTCACTGCATTGATATACTGCTCAGGACAAAGTCTGGATCACAGCACTCTTGACAGAAGCAATTACTTTCTTCACTCAAATGATCTAAGGCATCCTAGACATCAGTCTCTTCCCCACAAAACAGAGCTCACCCCATCTCCATTTGCTTTAGCAGGCTCCAGAATGAATGTAGTCTTGGAGGAAGCCTAACACTCTGCCTAATATTCACACCCCTACCATTTTAAAAGGACATTAAGAAGAAAACCAACACATCCTTAAACCCAGACGGATATGTTTGTATGTCAAGATGTACAGATGTTTCATACAGTACATAGTAATGTTCAGGATGAGCCATATGGAACCTCATTTCTATCTTCTTAATCTGATTTTACTGCTTCTAAAACTACCTAAATGTGTCCTGTTACTTAGGTTTAGTGAGAGAATGCTCTAGAAAGGATAGCTATCCCTTGACACACAGCTGTATATACAGCTACTATATGAAAAATGTTGGAGAGCAAAGTATACAGTGAGTCCTGTATTTTCTTAAAGAATCTTTTCAGATTTAGCTGCACCTTTTGTAATGTATATTATTTGGTACAAGAGTTCATGTTCCCTATGTAAACAATGAAACTATACGCCTAGGCTTTTTTGTTTGTTTGTTTGTTTGTTTGTTTGGTTTAGCTTTTGGTTTTTGAGACAGAGTTGCCCTGAGTGCCCTGGCATCACAGTTCACCATAACTTCAAACTCTCAGGCTCAAGTGATCCTCTTTCTTCAGCCTCCTGAGTAGCTGGGACTACAGGCACCTGCCACAATTTTTTCTAGTTTTTCTTTCTTTGGAACAGATGCGTCTCCCTCTTGCTCAGGCTGGTCTTGAACACCTGAACTCAGGTTAATCCACTTACATTGGTTTCTCAGAGTGCCAGGATTACAAGTGTGAGCCACCATGCCTGACCAAACTTAGACTTTCTTAAACAGCTTTAAAAAGACTTGTGTTAGTGGTTCCCTCATGCCTGAATCAGGATATGAATATTAAAAATTTACATGTTTAAAATTCTGTGCTTATGGAATAATAGTCATAACAATACTTTAAGTAGAAATTGTTTTGCCAAAGTATTTCCTGAATTATTAACAGATTTTCTCCAGAGAAAGAAGCATCAATGCAAGATTCCCTTGATGGTAGGAAAAAAATAGCAAGAAGGATGATGTTAAAACACCAACCATAAATATTCAGAGCAGTTCCAGTCTAGACCTGGGTCTGAAGCAGAATGGTAAACTAAGTTTTCCTGGTGGGGGTGGGATGGAATTCAGAATTTCATCAAGCTAGAAACCCAAGGGCACTTTGGCTCTAGTTCAGAATAGATTCCCCCTCAATTTCCTCGCTCTGTTCCAATACAAGATCTTTTAATTCTAGGTGTGTCTAAGTGACATGGTCATTTGAAGACTACCTTCTCTGGCTCCAGATACTGAGAGAAGCTCTGGGATTGGGAAGATAGGCACTCACTACACTTGATTGAGACACACAGAGTGCACACATGTAGGTATTTATGCACAGTGGTCTGGGGATACAGAGAAGAGAGCACCGACCTACATAAAGGAATAAAAACAGCCTTCCTAGAAGTGAGTCAGGTCTTGAATTCAGACCTTCGAGGTTTCACTACGCCTGGTTCTGAGCGGAAATTGCATCCCTGCCTACACTGTCCTCCTTCCCCTACATGGAGAATAGTTCTGTGTCATGAGTCTTTTCCAGATATGGAGACTCTAGCTGAAAGAAGGCACTTATAGGAAGGGAGGGGACTCATTGCTCTTTTGCTGGCCTTTGGCTGGGTGCCTGAGCTTCAGGATGAAGTGGCCTTGTGTGTCATGGGATCGCTGCTCCAGGAAGGGCTCCTGGAGGACAGAAGGAGAGCTGGCCTTTTCTGGTCTCTATGGCAGGAGTGAGGCAGTATGAAGATGGCTCAGAATTGCATAGGGATATTCATGGCCTGGATGGAGAAAAATGTAAAGATAGATGCAGGCAGACGGCGACAAGTGTGATCCTGCCTTCCTGGGGACACATGTGCTGCACTAGTGCCTGCTGCTCTTCTCCTGTGGCTGCTGGAATGAGGAAGGCTGCCTCCTGAGTGAGAAGCATATGCTCACTTGCTGGGGAGACCCTACATAAAGATGATGTGCAAGCAAAAGAGTTTAATAAGAGAAGAAATGCAGACGTGGCCAGGCTGGCTCTGCATGTACACTGTCGGTGGTGACTTCAGCTGTATTTCCACCTGAACATATTTAAGGCCTTCTACTTTCTGCCTTGACACCAAGTAGGTTTTTACATCTCAGGCAAATTACCTGACCACTCTAGCCTTACAATCGTCACCTTAAACACTTATTCTCCCAATCACATAAACTTAAAAGGACAAAAGGAAACATAGATGGATAATACTTCTTAAATAACTGCACTAGAAGCACCAAGAATCACTGTGGTCACTCTTCCCTTTTCCATGATGAGAGTTCAATAGAGATTTCTGTAGCCAGGACTCCATAAGAGCAGTGGGCATATCCCATGACTCCTGGTGCTTCCTTTCTGCTGCTGCCCTTCTGGGTGGGGGTGGGGGAGTATCTTCTTAGGGCAGACCAGATGGAAGGCTGCAGGACATGGGCTACCCAAAAGCTACAAACAAAACAGCATTTACCAGTAAAGAACCACCACCTAATCATCAGGAGTTCCCTGCCAAAGGATTTGTGTTGCTCTTTCATGCTTTAAATTGTTTCCTTTCCAGAGCACATGTGCTGTGCCATGGAATTCAGTTTTTAACATTAGAATAAAAGTTCCCTTCCTTCCATTTCTAACTTACCACTGAACATAACATGGTGAGCTCTTCCTTTTCCTTTGTGTCTGGCATAGAGAGAATATCAACACTTGGCTCAAAACAAATTACAATTTCCACCTTTTAGGGAAACAGAAGCTTCTGTGACAATAATACAATAAAATCAAATCACCAGGATGATCAGGAGTTAATCCACATTTGAGAGTTGAGAGCATGTTAAAAGATACATTCAGGATGGCTGCTAAGAGGCCACCATGACTGTCAGGCTCTTAGGTGTTCTTAGAGCCAGTCATGAAGCTGTTCTAACCCCAAAACTTATCTGTCATCAATGTTTTATCCAAATTAGTTCACCATATCAAAATAAACATGTTCCCATGTTCCCTTATTTTCTTGTAGACCCTTTAAAAAAATATGTCAACATCAAAGAAATTAAAATAAGTAACCCATGAAATAAGTGGGTAGATTTTGTCCTCTGCTATATACTTGGTGACCCCCTATCTTCTTAGACTAGAGGGCACATTACACAGAAAGGGCCTTACAGGATTTCTGAGAGGGTGATAAGATAATGCAGGGGAATCTCCATGGTCTCCAGCAGAAACCTTCCCACCACACCACAGTCCTGCCTCGTCATCTAAGGTCCTGTCCCCTTCCTTGTTTTAGTCACTCTCTTTGTATTAGCCACACTGCACAGATTTCATCCAATTACTTTTTTCTTAGCTAAAGTATTCTAATAACTATTTTGAGAGAGATACCATTTATCTATTAGAAACCTCAAGAACAAATGCTAGAAAATTCAAACTACAAAATGGCAAAGTATAGGTTGGTCCATCAGGAATCAGAATGTGATTATCTCATTAACTTAATGATACTGACAAAAATTTTGAGCATGGATCAAATATTAAATAAAGACTTATACTTGGATTAAGAGGTAGGACTGGATTTTATAAGATCCTTACAAAATAGAGGTTATCTAATATTCAGGAAATGGGACAGAGCACTTCAACATTGAAATATGAGAAATAATTTTAGGGGAACAATTATGATCCATTTAGCTTCATAACAAAAAAAAAAAATAGTTTTTCCACAAAAGATGTTTGTGAGGTAAAAAAGAAGACAGGAAAATACATATTTTCTCCCCAACTCAACCAAAAGTTAATAAACGAAGGTATGTCCTCTGGTACCTGAGACAGAGTAAATGCCTAGTAATTGTTTATTTAATGTATGAAAGAATATTGTATGTGATCTTTTGTTGTCATGGATATTTAAGCTTAGGACTAAACAATCAATACTTTGAGATTTTGGAGTTAAAATCTGGAACCAAATCAATCCCATTTTAGGTTTTCCTTGACACTTACCATGCAGTGGGTATGGGGCCTCTTTCTGGCCAGAACTGACCCACAGCTTATAATCTCTGGAAGGTCCCTTGGACACACAAAAAACTAAGCATTAGCAAATGTTTCACAGCAAATGCTTGCAGAGGAACATGTTTCTTTATCATTTCTACATTTCCAAAAAGGGAAAGAATTGGGACTGGTTGAGATGCTATTTGATCCACAGGTGTGGCTTAACTATGTAAGCCACTATGTAAACTATAATCACTATTATATCTACAATTAAGATATAAGCCAAGATGTTATTTATTAAGGACAGTGCCTTGATAATTGGTAATTACCGATTATTGAGAATAGTGCGTTCTTAGTACCATGAGGTGAAAAAGCAACACTGGTAAATGTAAGAGCTGCGGCTGTTTATGGCCAGTCACCAAAACAATCTTGTTACAAAAACTAGCCATTTAATTTTCTTCACATGTCTCCCATTCAGACCAGGAAACTGTGAAAGTAAAGCTAATTAATGTAATTCTGAAAAGGATATATGAGAAGTCACTTAAAACCAATTTTTGCTTACTTAACACAGCAAGTACTACGTTTTCATTTGGAAGAGTGTGTTTACTTTTCTCAGCCTGCTTACAAAATGTACAGGAATGGACACCATGCTTGTGAAAGACAGTTACTGATTCTTATATTTTATTTTATTTTATTTTATTTTTATTGTTAAATCATAACTGTGTACATTAGTGAAATCAAGGGATACAATGTGCTTGTTTCATATACAATCTGAGATATTCTCATCAAACTGTTCAACGCAGCCTTCATGGCATTTTCTTAGTTATTGTACATAGACATTTATATTCTGCATTTAGTAGGTTTCACCTGTACCCATTCTAAGACGCAATATAGGTGTAGCCCCACCCATTACCCTCCTTCCACCCTAACCTCCCCCTTCCCTTCCCCTCCCTTGGCCCTTTCCCTATATTCTTGTGCTATAGTTGGATTATAGCCTTCATATGAAAGCTATAAATTAGCTTCATAGTAGGGCTGAGTACATTGGATACTTTTTCTTCCATTCTTGAGATACTTCGCTAAGAATATGTTCCAGCTCCCTCCATGTAAACACAGACAGTTACTGATTCTTATCCATTAAAAGGACTCTCTGAGAACAGGACAGTCTCCTGGCAAGCCTAGAGACGTTTTTGTGACTTGGGGGCAATCCCCCAAGTAACTCAGTGCTCCAGAATTAGATAAGATAGGTCACTCACTAGTAAGCATGTGTTAAATATTAATGCTTAGTACTTCTTCATGGGGAAAGAACACAGGAGGAAAGAGAACATGGCAATCCTTATGCATGCAGCCCTCATATGTTACTACCTTAACTCTCCACACCTGTTGTGTATGTAATGACCTTTACTCTCCACACCTGTTGTGAATAACCTTAATAGCCCTTGTGGAGAGGGCTGGGGGTTACCCTCCACTTAAGGTTAGCTTGTACTTCTAATCCGTGTCACATCTGGTTCCCTCCTGTGGTGATTGAGACCAGGGCCTTAGGGCCGCCACAACAAAATGTAAAGCAAATTTGCATTCTAAACTGAAATTGTCCCAGCCCGGGGCTCCCTGCAGCAGCCCCACCTGCTGCTGATCTGAGACCAAGAGGTCAGGCTGCTGAGCTGGGGCTTAGTTGCTGGGAAAGGTAGGCCGGCAGGTGGTGCGCCACGCCGCCCCTCCCGCAGCTCCACACCAGTCGGACCTCAGAGGAGCAGCCTGTCAGCAAGGTGGGCCCTTGGGTAGAAGGTGGGAAATGGTGGATTCCTCAGAGCGCGGAGCAGGATGAGGCCGGGTGTCCTGGGCACGGATTTGTGGGTGTCAGAGGGGTGGCCATAGCCGAGGGCTGGAGCAGACGGGCGTCATCTTGGAGAGTGGGTTCCCTTGGGGCGGGCCCTGAGCCCATGGTTCCCCAAACCCTCCAGACACACAGCCGGGAGCCTCCTGCAGCTCGAAGCTCTGACCTGGTTCTGGTTTGGAGAGTGGGCGCCGGCAGGAAAGCGCAAGAAAGGGGGGGAGAGCGGCCTGTACATGTGCGGAGCTGCCCCAGTGGCCAGTCACCTAGAACAAGCTTGTTCACACTAACTATCCGCTTAACTTTCTTCACATGTCTCCCATTCAGTACCTTTCAGGGGCAGGGGAGGTACTCCAGGCTCACACAGCTGCAGTGACTCCCCTGGGATCCTACCAACCCGGCCTAGAGCCTCTGGGTTTCACTCCAGAGCCCTGGCTCAGATACCAGCTGCTGGTCTGGCAGATGAGGAGGAATCAGGTAAACAGTGAGGAATCTGTAGGGTTGAGAGGGTCCCATTTCGAGGCATCGAGGCGTCCACAGCACTACCTGGGTCTCGCTTAAGGGTTTCAGGAGCCTACTCGACAGGATTTGTCTGCTGTGACAGGTAGGGCTGTCCCAGGGGTGGCAAAAGTGAAACCTGCCAGCACCTTGAACTCGGATCCTGGCCTTCAGAATTCTTCAGACGTTACTTTACAGCTGTGTGAGCAACCTGAGATACTTTTCAGTGCAGAGACACCAAATACAGACAGGCCTCAGGTACAGTGAGGAGCAGCAACAGACTGGTCCCTGTCCTTCTAATGTTAGAGCCTGTCTTCCTACCAGCTGACAACGGTTTTCATGTTCATCTGCTGTTCCAGACTCTTCCCCAGAAGCGTTTAATTCTCCACAGGTGAAAGCCATAGTGCCCACTTTTTTGGTAAGGCTGACGAGTTAAAAACTGTTCATTTTTTTAAAAATAGCTGCAAAAGAGAGTCAAATTATTTTGTGAAACACAAACAGTATGAAATTCAAACATCATTGCCTGTGAATAGTTTTATTGGAACATAGTGTGTCCATTCCATTTTCTTATCCATCTCTGCTTTCATGCTAGAATTGGCAAAGTTGATTAGTTTCTAGTCTTAGCAGCACACACATTGCCTACAGAGTTATGACTATTTACTGTCAGCTCTTTACAGAGAAAGGTAGCCAACACCTGGGCTCTAGGAACAGGGATGAGCCTGTAAGCTAGAATTCAGAACTCTTCCACATTGGGCCTGCCACCTTTCCTCCCTGACAGCATGTCACTGTTCATCTTCTCTAAACTGTATTGCTGATCAATTTCTGTATCCATGTCATTCTCTCCTACCCCAGTGTGCAGGCGCTGGTTGAGCCATTGTCTCAGGATATCCTTTGTCACATATCTAAACCTACTGTGCTTTGCCACATCCATGCCCCCACCCCTTTACTTGCCTGAGCCCTCCTTTGTGCTTTCCTGTTGAGGTAGATCCTGATCTTGCCTTTCTGGGAAGGAGCTCTGTGTGTTGCTCACCACTATATCCCAATGGGTGTACAACAGGCACATAAACATCTGCTAAATGAATGAACCCAGGGCTAACTTGAGATCTTCACACTCAGAAAAACTGACCTCTTACACAGAGCTCTTGTTATCTGCCCCTTCATATCTCAGGTATTCAGTTATGCCGGATTGCCCAGATGACTTCAGCTGGTGATTCCTTGTGTCCCTCTTCCTGCTAAGGTGGCACAGCCACCTGTGCTATTTGGGAATCTCGGTGAAAAAGACCTCTTTCTCTTCTCTTGTAGAAAGCCTGTGTCTGCTGGATCTGGCTCTGCTGGTGGAGCCAGAAAGAAAGAAGCACATGAGGTGAGAGATAGCAGGATCCATTTAAATGAAACGGGATTTTTTTTTTTTCCTTTCATTAAATGCTTTGATGGAAGGAAGAAATAGGCCAGAGAAGGGGACTATGGCTTTACTGCCTTGTGGTCAAACTTCTGGAGATTGAGTGTGGCCATCCTATAGCCCTCTGATGAGGAATGAGATGTGTGTCATGAGATGGTGGTGATCATTTTGGACAGTGGGGTCCCTCTCAACCTTGGAATTCATGACCTGTGTCCAGGACACATCTTTTGGAAGATGGGCGGGGAGGACATGAGCTGAAATTACAGTCTCAGGCTAGGGATGGTTGCTCGTGCCTATAAAACCAGCACTTTAGGAGGACAAGGTGGGATGATCACTTGAGGCTGGATGTTTGAGGATCTGTGAACTATGATGACTCCACTTTATCCTAGGTAACAGAGCAAGACTGTTTCAAATAAATAAAATCATAGTCTGAGTTTCAACTATATAAGTATTAGTCTTATGGGGATGCCCATAGGTCTAATTTTCCCCTGTGGGTCTAGAGTCACTGTTAATAGCCCCTACACATCACTGACTCTCAACAGATCCTGGCTTGGATGGTAGATTCTTGGGTCTCTGCCATTGAAAGTCCACAAGTGGTGATAGAATACAGCAACAAACAAAGGGGACAAACTCCCAGGCCCTCAGGGAGCCTGAGGAAGAGGAGGCCAGCAGTGTAGCAGAAACACAGGGAGACACTATGGGTGAAATGGGGCTGTGCCATGATCTGAGCTGAGCATAGCCCTGAAGGAGGGAGGTATGGGGGGGAGGGAGGAGGCACAGCAAGTGGTCAGGGTAGCTGAACAGAGCAAGTGGGGGAAGTGTGGAGGTGATAAATTCAGAACTGCCACAGGGCCATGAAGGGGCCTAGAAGTGCTCAGACCTCCTGAGCTGGTGGATCTAGCAAGCCTTCCTGTCTCCACCCCCCAGAGGGGCAGACTAGAGGGCTAATTAGGGGCTTTTCAGGGAGGAGTGAGCTAGTCCTGGCTGTGCTGATGGCCAGGAGTAAGGGTGGTTCTGGGCTCAAGAGCAGGCATCCGCGGTGGTCTTACCCAAAGTAGTCTCAGTTCAGGGGTGAGCCTGAAGCTAGATTAGGGAAATTAAGGGAAGAGAGGAAGAGGAGTCAGCAAGTGCAGGACTCTCCAGGTTCTTGTGATGGGGGACAGAGAAGCAGGCAATGGTGCAAGGGTGGGGTGAGCACTGAGACCGACAGGGAGGAATTGACGGGCTGCAGGGCACAATGGGGGAGTTTCTAGGCTTCTTTCTAGGGTGAGGATTCTAGTACTCAGAATGGAGAGCTCACTTTACCCAGTAGTACAGTATCGATAAGAGGGGGCAGGATTTAGCCCTCAGGCATGGAGGGGGCATATGCAATGGTAGGAGGGTCTCCTGGGCCCCTCCTATCTTCCCAGGGAAGCAGGAAACAGGCCACTATCTGAGACTTGGGCAGGAGGGGGCAGGCACAGGAGCTGGAGAGATGAGAGGAGCAGGTATGGGGAGGGTCCAGGGGAGTGTGGAGGCAGAGCAGAGAACTGCACCCTAGGAAGCTGGGTCGTAGGTAGCATTTGCTCTGTCTGCTTTGCCCTTAGGACCTACCCTGAAAAGGGCTGGGGTTGTCACTAGGCTGTGTCTGCAGAGGGCCTGGATGCTAAACTTGTCTCAGGGGAGGGTTTCAAACTGGGTTGGGGGCAGTGAGAGGTGGTACCAGGAGTAACACCTGGACATGTGCAGGTTGGGGAAGGGGCTGTTGGGGTCACAATGGGAGGCACACAGTATAGTTTTCTTTTTTCACTTCCCTCCCTCAAGGCACTTGCTACTTTGCCCTTGGGACATATTCCATGACCTTAACACTTCTGGAACCCTGGCTCCATCCTTAGCTTGGGACTTGCACATAGCAGGTGTCCATCAAATGTTTACTCATACAGTATGTTTCCCATAAATTGTTCTTGCATACAATAGGTGTCCTTTATGTACTTGAACCTGCTGAAGGACATGAGCAGGAGGAGCAGAGAGCAACTGCTTCTGTCCCATCACTGAGTAGGGAGGGTCACAGAATCTGGCTCTCTGGGGCATGGGGTCCTGGGCAGTTGGGTGTGTTGATCTGGGTATGTTGGCTCTTCTCAGCCCACTGTCATAACTGTTGTTATAAACCAACGGTGTGTCTCCACTGGCCAAAAAGGGGTTAAATCCAGATATATGAACTACAAGAAGAAAAGGAGCAAAAAGGTAATGTGCAGCACTCAGGTTATGCTTGAAGCAGTTCTGAACATATTTCCAAGTAACTTGAAATTAATCATACAAGCTGGTGGCAACCTGGTCCTGGAGAAAGCAGTCTAGAGTTCTTTGTCCAGGTACTTTTGAGATTGTCAGCTCTTGACTGAGCTGTGAGTTTCTGTGGTGAGCAGCTTGTTGCTTTAAGCACCCTTCTTACAAAACTATTATCTCTGTTGAAAGGCAAGAACAATTTCATATTTCAACCTAATTATTTACTTTCTGGGTTTTGACACTTTCTTTTTCTTTTTAATTAATTCATTTATTTTGAGACAGTCTCCCTCTGTTGCCCTGGCTAGAGTACTATGATGTCACAGCTCACAGCAACCTCCAACTCGTGGGTTTAAGCAATTCTCTTGCCTCAGCCTCCCGAGCAGCTGGGACTACAAGTGCCCACCCCATGCTCGGCAATCTTTTGGTTGCAGTTGTCATTGTTTAGCAGGCCTGGGCCACGCTTGAGCCTGCCAGCTTTGATGTATGTATGTGACTGGTGCCTACTCTCTGAGCTATGGGTACCGAGCCTTTTGACACTTCCTTATCCAATGTCCAGAACATAGCCCTTGGGACATGACTTGCATTTAAAAAAATACTTTCAGGTTTTTAGAAAGAAAACCTGTGGGAAAGGGGAAATGACAGGTTTAATTCACCCAGTATTAGAGGAAGAATTTAGTAAACTGTTATCTAGCCAGTCTCGAATTGTCATAAAACCATTGAAATAGTACAGAACATATTTAATCTAAACATGCTTTGTGGGAGAGGTAATGAAAACCACCAGCAGACTACCCAATTAAATGTTTTTTTCAGTGAAGTCAAAGTTGGAATATTACCCTATTTTCTAAATCTTGGTTTAATTGACTTGAAGATTCGTTTCCATTCTGTAGTATATTGACGGGTGGGTCCTTGACACTGTAGCTGAAGATCCAGCTTGAGAGAAAAGGATATCTTTGTACAAACTGATAGTCTGCAAAGTCTATCCTTGGCTATCCTAATTCTAATGTTACTATGAAGACAATTATAGCACCTCCACATATTGTGCATATGCTATAATATCCCTAAATCTTAGAGATTTTCTGGGGTGTTTTTTTTCTTCCAATTTTTTAAATCCAGTTACAATTTAGAGTCAGTGTCAACCTTTTTTGTGCAGAGTTCTTCAAGTTTTGACAGTCACAGAACCATTCCAAGGGTACAGAATGGTTTACTCTAAAATTCCTTGTGCTCCGATGGAACAAAACTCTTTCCCTCCCCTAGGCAACAACAGATCCAAATCTACAGTCTTGCCTTTTCCAAAATGTCATATCAGTGGTGTCACACAATTTATAGCCTCTTGGATCTGCCTCCTAACACTTAACAGTACACTTTGCATACCCCCATGTTTGTTATTGCATAGAACAGTTGTTGGTTCATATTCAACCAAGAAGAATCTTCTGACTGAATAATCCATTAAATTGATGGACCATTGTGTTCATCTGTTTACCAGTTGAAAGTCATTTTGTCAATTTCCCATTTTGGTGATTATGAGCAAAGCTATTATAAACATTTCTGTGCATGTTTCTATGTGGACATGTTTTCATTTCTCCCAAGGGTAAGTAGATAAAATCAAACCATGTTTCCTATTCTCACTCACTCAATAAAACACTCAATTCAGGAGAATAAATCTGTGACCAATGGAAGGAGTGAAGGTTTCCCACCAACAATCAAGGGACACTACCCAGGTATCTTCCCATTTATTTCTGATACTATCTACCTAGAGATAGCATCATATCCTACAAGTTGAAGACTTAGCCCCCAAAACTGGTGCCTCCCCCCCACATGGATACTAGTCAGAAGTCTGGGCCTTGGGAACTTCTACCTGACTAGCTTCAAGCTGGAGTTCTCACAAACCCACTCTTTGGGTTTGACTAATTTGCTGGAGAGCCTCACAGAACTTAGGGAGACATGTTGTTTGTGAATAACAGTTGTTTGTAAAGGAAACAAACTTACAAAGTCTGATTGAGCTGAGTGAAACAGCTAATCTCTGTAACCCCAGCTACTGGTGAGGCTGAGGTGGGGAGGATAGTTTGAGGTTAGTAGTTTCATTCTGAGCAACATAGCAAGGCTTGTATCTCTAAACATTAAAAAAAAAAATCAGATATGTGTGATTGTTTATGCCTGTAGTCCACGCTCAGGAGGCTGAAGTGGGAGAATCATTTAAGCCTGTAGTTTGAGGCTTCAGAGAGCTATGATTGTGCCACTGGACTCCAGGCTGGGTGACAGAGTGAGACCCTGTCTCTGAAAACAAAACAAAAAAAGGGTATATGATATGAAGATATGCATAAAGCACGGAAGTGGTCATGTTCTTTCTCGGCACACTACCGCTTATTCAACTATCTGGCAACTCTCCAAACTCATTGGTTTTTATGGATACTTCATTACATATGCATGATTGAAGCATGGTGAATCATCTTGAAATATGATCTGACAAAAAGGATATGATCTAAATCCAGCAAGAACTGTTCAAATTCTTCTTGACCTCTCTGTGTAACATTCTTTTCTTAAGGGTATGAAGCAGGTCCCTCTACAGCTGGTAAAGAGATTTTACTGTAACAAGGGCTGTGGTAGTTATGAGCTAGGAACTGGATGAAAACAATATGCATGTATATATATGTGTGTATAATACCACAAGAAACTGCCCAACTCTTTAAGTGGCTGCACCATTTTTACATTCTCACCATGTACATGTTCAGATTGGTATTTTTAAATTTTAGGGATCCTAATTGGTATGAAGTAGTATTTTATTGTGGTTTAATTTGCAATTCTATAAGAGTCAATGATATCAAGCATTTTTGTGTTTTTTTTTTTTTTTTTTTTTGACATTTTTTTGCCATATCTGTCTTCGGTGATGTATCTTTTCAAATCCTTTGCCCTTTCTTGACTTTTGTCTTATTTCTTAATTTTGAAAATGAAATTCTATATTATGGATGCTAGTTCTTTATGGTGCTTTCCAAATGTTTACTTTCAGTTTGTGGCTTCTCTTTTCATCCTATTAGTATCATCTGAAGAGTAGAAATTGTTGAATTTGTTGAATTCTATTTTACCAGTTTCTGCATTGGTATATTATGTTTTGGTGTCTTATTGAAGATATCTCTGCCTAATCCTAGATCACAAAGATTTTTCTCCTATATCTTTTTGTGTGAATTTTATAGTTTAGGTTTTACACTTAAGTCTATCATCCACTTTAAGTTACTTTTTGTGTATAGCATTTTTAGTTGTTACAACACCATTTATCTAAATGATTTTCTTTTCTCCCATTGCATTCTTTTGTCATCTGTCAGAACCGAACTGATTAAATAATACACATGCATGATGTATTACTTCTATTTTCTATTGTTTTGTTCTTATGCAAGTTGATAAAATTGCTATAGCTTTGTACTAAGCCCTGAAATAAAGTAGCATGAGGTCTTCCTTAGTTCTTTTCCAAAATTTATTAGTTTCTTCTAGTTCCTTTCCCTTTCCATAAAAATTTGAATTTCCAAGTTTAGAATTAGCTTGTCATTTTCTAGCAAAACTGCTGTGATTTTGATTGTATTAAATCCATGAATCAGGCATAGGGAGAATTCCCTATTAATAGCATAATCTTTCAATCCATGAACATAGTATTTCTCCATTTATGTAGATTCTCTTGGGTTTCTTTCAACACTATTTTGTTGTTTCCAGAGTATATTGCACATGTTTTGTTGGGTTTATACCTAAGTATTTGGTGTTTTTAGTGTTCTGGTATATATGGTACTCTTTAACATTCCAACCTCCAAATTGTTCATTGCTACTTCACTGCTAGACATATATTTTTCTAAATATTAACCTCATAGCCTCGACTTGTTGTATTAACATGGCTCTCAAGAGAAACAAAACCAATGTGGTGTGTGTATAAATTGTTTATAAGATATTGGCTCATGGGTGATTTTGGAGGATCTCAGGATCTGATGTCTACAATCTTTAGAGTTAGAAAGGGAGTTGTAATTTGCTCTGAGTCTGAAGGCCTGACACAATGGGTGCCAATAATGTCTGAGGTGCCCCAGGTTGAGGGGAGGAGAAGATTATATGCCCCAGTTCAGCCAGGTATCCAGGAAGCAAGAGGGGTGAATTTCTCCTTTCTCTTTTTGTTCTGTGCGGGCCCTAAAGGGATTGGAAGGTGCCCATCCACATTGATGATGGAGGGCGATCTAGTGAGTTCATCAATTCAAATGCTGATCTGAGTAAACACACTCACAGACACATCCAGAAATGTTTAGGCACACCACTCCGTGGCAAGACAAGTTGACACACAAAGTTAACCACACTTACTAAACTTACTAGTTTTATTTTTCTGGGACCTTGGCTGTGATGTTGAATAAGAGCAGTGTCTATATATTGTAATATAATTGTTCTTCTTAAGTTTTTTTTTTTTAAGTTATAATAAAGGCAGTATTCTATGTACTTCTTGGTTTTACCTAGGTTTGGGGTGAAGATTGTTTTTCTTGATGAGCAAGTTGATATGTTCTTTCCAGGAAGCTAAAAAATATTGAAAAGTATCCAGGAAAATTATTCACCTGTTAACTACCAAGTCAGAGATAATCACCAGCAAACATTTTGGTGGTTTTCTATGCTCTGTAACTGTGTATGTTTACCCTTTGACAAAATGTCTTTGTCCTACGTATATGAGATAAAATTTCACAATTTCACTCTTTATGTCTCTTCCTTGCTTCAAAGAGCAGTTACAAAAAAATAGCATAGATTACATCAGGGTCTAAAGGGAAAGTGTCTTGTCCTCTGAATGTCATGTATTCCCATAGCAGGTTCCTGAAGTAGATGGAACAAAACCTGCTGAGAAAATATCTGACGAAGGTGGAAAGAAACCCAGCCTAAACCAGAAAAGCAAACATACAAAGCAGCCCTTGTCCTCAGCTAGTGGTAAGCATAGTGGTAAATTTGGTTTTCATATATGCTAAGTTATAACTCCCTCTTTTCTTTCTGGAAAAGGTCAGAAAATCTAGGCAAAGAGTTTGTGTAAAGACAGATTGGAGGTATATAGGGAAGTGAGAGGATGGATGGGAGGCCTGGGGGAGTCCCTTCCTTCCTGTGTGGCCCCAGAGTACAGCCACATTGCCATCAAGTCTGTCCCTTTTGGCATTAGCTCCATTTCTATGTGACTGTTTCCCCACTGGTGCTCTGAGAGGAGTCATCTCAGAGAGAGGGTACAAGGCCTTATCCTCCCATCTCTTACCACCCTGGGTTGTCTACCTTATCTCCCAAGCTTGTAGTACGATGGTGTCCCCTGACCTCTTCTTCTAGAAGATGTCACCAAAGTGATATGAAAATATTTTAGTTTTTCTAATTATGGCTGAAACTTTCATTCATTATTTAAAAATGGCAAATGAAGACTAGGTTTGGAGATCTCACTCATGATATGCCCACTCCAACAATTACTGTTAGCATATTTGGTGTTCTGTGTTAGTCATCATGATCACTCTAAAAGTCTGGGAAGGCCCCTCTCAACCTGACACTTTACTCTGGCTCTTTGTGTACCAATCCTCACATACTCACCATCATAGCAACCATAGGTAGCTCTTCTTTTCCATGAGGCTCTGTTTGTTTCCAGGTCATTCATTTCCCCAACTGCATGGCTGTTCATGTTTAGTTTCCATTATGACAAAGGGTATCATATATACCATCTGTTGATGTTCAAAGTATCTGGAGCCCTTGTGTAATTGTGGCACATTATACATCAATACCTATTTTAGTCAGTGTAAGTCATCATGTCATGGTTTTTAATACAGGCTAAAAGATCATGGGAACTCCTAGAGAAGATGAATAGTCTCCAAGCTGCAAGAGAAAGAAGTTAAGAGCATGTTGGACTCAGCATGTGGCATTCTTAGCATCTTTTAAACCATCAGAAAGGCCTATTTACACCACTTTTTTGTTGTTGTTCTAAAGAATGCATCTTTTCCGATTATACTTTAAAAATAGATTCAAATCAATGGCTGGGAGATTTATCAGCTTTCTGTTTCTGAAAAAATTGGATTTTTGTGATATTATTCCCCAAAGTTGCCTGTTTCCTGGCTTAAATGTAGAGCAGCCTGCGGGCTGCATGAGGCGGTGTGATTGTATTTGTTCTGCTTTGGTTTTTTTTACTTCAACATAAGATATGTGCAGTATGCATAGGAATTTGTTCATAGTTTTTTTTTGTTTGTTTTGTTTTTTTAACTATAGCCCAGCCCTCCAATGGTCTGAAGGGCAGTGAATTGTCCCCCTGTTTAAAAAGTTTGAGAATGCCTGAATTGTAGAGTATCTCACTGTCCTAATTTTTGGGGATTCTTGTCTGGATAGCAGAAAGCAAGAGGGTCAGAAAACATCACCTACAGTCCACATTCCTGGAAAGGCATGACATGGCCCCACCTGACCTGGATCTCTCTGCAATTAAGGGTAAATTGTTTGTTTTACCATCTCTTTTACCAGTTGGGAATTGCAACAGATTTCAGTAGGCCCCCAAAGTACAAATGCTCCTTCACATATGATGGGGTCCACATTCCAAAAGACCTATCATAAGTTTAAAATAACACAAGTAAAATGTGTTTAATGCCTTCTTAAGGGCATTGTAAAATTGTGGGGTTTTTTTAAAGATAGTCTCAGTCTATCACCCCGGGTAGAGTGCCATGGTGTACCCAGCTCCCAGTTAACTGGGACTATAGGCATGTACCACTATGCATGGCTATTTTTAGTAGAGATGGGGTCTCACTCTTGCTCCGGCTGGTCTTGAACTTCTGAGCTCAAGCAGTTCACCTGCCTCAGTCTCCCAGAGTGCTAGGATTGCAAGTGTGAGCCACCATGCCTGGCCTAATCTTTTTTATTTATTTTTATTTTTTTGAAATAGTCTCTTTCTGTAACTCTGGGTAGAGTGCTATGATGTCATCATATCTCTTGGACTCAAATGATCCTTTTGCCTCAGCTTCACTAGTAGGTGGGACTACAGGCACTCACCCCAATGCCCAGTTAGTTTTTCTATTTTTAGTAGAGTTAGGGTCTTGCTCTTACTCAGGGTGGTTTTGAACTCCTGAGCTCAAACAACAAACCTTAGTCTCCCAGAGTGCTAGGATTACAGGCTTGAGTCACTGTGCCTGGCCAAGTTGAATAATCTCAAATTGAATCATTGTCAGTACTGATACTCAACTTGTGATGAGATTACATCCCAATAAACTCATTGCAAAGCCAAAACATTATAAATGAGAGACCATTTATATGTACTTCTCACTGTTAAAATGGTCTTTTTTATCTTAGATGAAAGAATGGTGGGACAATTAGAAAAGAAAACCAAGTCAAAAAAAACTGCTCATATGGAAAAATTCCCAGTAAATATCTGAGATGAGTTTCCATTAACAGGCTGCACATATCTTATTCAGCTACTGCCCTCTGCCACATATCACCCAAGGCCTCAGGACTCCTAGAGCAAACAAGACAGTCATGTCCCTTAGGATAAAAGTTAAGACCACAAATGTTCTTATCATTTTTAGAGTTTGTTTCTCCAAGTACACATATACTGGTAGATACTAACAAGGGGTCATCTAAAGTTGGATTGGGGCTCCTGCAGCTGGTGCTTTGTTAGAGATGATGGGCCAGGTCCTGCCCCTGCTAGGAGGACAGCTGGGTTGTGTTCTCAGGACACATGGACTGGGGACAGAGTTCTGGTCGTGGCACAGCACCAAGTCTGTGGCTGCCCTCAGCTAGCCTTTGACTGCTGGCTTCTGCCAACTTTCTATTCCTTCTCACAGAAGGCTGGAAAGACTAACATGAGAAAATAGGCACAATATCCACTTACAGTAGAGAATTCCCAAATTATCAAATTGGACACAGAAAATTCACATCATGGTTCTCCCATGCTGGGTGTTCAGGGGAACTGGGTTTACACTAGTTCACTGGAAACTCAAAGGGTCTTTTTCCTTTTCTTAAGGATTTGTGCAAACAAATGGAAATGATGGAGTCGCAAATGCTACTATTTACACTGCTGTCAGAAAAAGTGAAAGCAGTTCCTTGGTCATGTCTAATGTGGATGAAAGGATCGACTTGATTAACCACAGGGAGGGAGCTCCCTCCAGCCTGAGCCTTCCTTTCTCACTGAACAGATGGAGAAGGGTCTTGCTCCTTTTGAACAAGAGGCAGAAAGGAAATTATTAGTGTTGGACAAAGAAAAGAAGTGGCAGAAGGAGGCTCATGAGCTAAAGTGCAGACTTCTCCTCTGTCAGAAGAAGTAGGAGCTGGAAGATATCCTTGATGCTGAGGTCAGTTCTGAGCAACATCTTATGACCAGGGGCTCTGAGCTGAGCATTCCAGTAGGGCTGTCTTCTCACTATTTCAGGGAGCATTTGTAATAGGATTTCCCCGCTCACTCACTCTTAACCTTTTCTGGGCTTTTAGGACCATGCACACTCTGGTCCAGGTGTTGGCATAAAATAGTTTCTTAGAGAATGAGATTATAGTGTAAAGTGCCAATCAGTAAGTAGGACCTGTGCCCTCAATAAACTTGTGGAAATATTCCCTGAGGACCTGCTGGCCACGTGCAGGGATAGGATGATGTGCTCTGGGTAAACTGTCCTGGGAGGTCAGTGTGCTGATAGGAGACACATTAGTCTTAAAGCCATGTGGTCAGTGCTGGGACAACGGTGTCCACTTGGGGGAGGATACAGAACAAATCCTAGGAACCCAGAAGGAACTGTCCAGGGGGATGGGCGCCTTTGCCCAGAGTGTAAGTTTGCAGAGTTTGCTGTAACAATGTGCTTGAATCTCTCTGATTCAGGAGGCTGAAAGTCCAAGATCAATGCATCATTAGGGTTGGCTGTGTACCTGTGTCCAAATTTTACCTCAGGACATCAGTACTGTTAGATTGGGGCCAACCTTAATGACCTCATTTTAACTTGATGACCCTATAAAGACCCTGTCTCAAAATAAGGGCACAACCCAAAGTACTTGGAGTTGGGACATTAGAAATTTTAAGCCAGGCATGGTAGCTCAAGCCTGTAATCCTTGCACTCTGGGAGAGTCAGGCAGGTGGATTGCTTGAGCTGAGGAGTTTGAGATCAGCCTGAGCAAGAGTGAGAGTCGATTTATACTAAAAATATAAAAAAAAAAAATATATATATATATATATATATAGGCATTGGGGGTGGGCATGTGTAGTCCCAGGTACCAGAGAGACTGAGGCAAAAGAATTGTCTAAGACCAAGAGTTTGAGGTTGCTGTGAGCTATGGCACCACAGCACTAAGATAAAAAAGAAGAAATGAATTTAGAGGCACATAGCTCAAACCATAAGATACAGCAGATTTATATGAGTATCCCTGCAGCCAGGCCTGGCCTAGAGCTGAGTACAGGATTCTCTTCCTTATGGCTCACAGTGGAAGGAAAAGAAAAAAACACGGAAGTGAAGCAAATACAGTTGACCCCTAGACAACATGAGTTTGAACTGCATGAGTGCATTTATGTATAGATTGTATTCAATAAATACATTGTAAAATTTGTTACAGGTTTATAGCAATTCAAAAAATGAACCAAAAAAATTAAGAGAAACTTTGATATGTCATGAATACATAAAATATATGTAGATGATAGTCTATTACTGTGCTAATCAACTGTTATAAGGGTTTTGATCAACTATAGGTTATTAATGATTAAATTTGGGGGGTGTTAAAAGTTATATGATGCCAAGCATGGTGGTTCACGCCTATAATCCTATAACTTTGGGAGGCTGAGGCAGGAGAATTACTTGAGGCCAGAATTTCAAGACTAGCCTAAGGAAGAACACCCATCTGCACAAAAATTAGAAAAAATTAGCTGAGTATGGTAGTACATGCTATAGTCCCAGCTACTCACATGGCCAAGGCAGGAGGATAGCTTGATTCCAGGAGTGTGAGGTTGCACTGAGCTATGATTATGCCATTGCACTCTGCACCAGGTGCCATAGTAGGTTCCTGTCTCCGAAGCAAAATTATATGCCCATTTGTTTACTTCTGAGAGTGGGGGCTTGGCAGCCCTAAGCCCTTATTTGTTTGGGGGTCAAGTGTATATGTTCACAAACCCCCCTGAAGACCCAGATAACATGTGTGGGGAGAAGTGGACCATGCTGTTATGGCCCTGTGGAAGGCAGGCATTTATTTTTTTATTATTATTTTTTTAATTTTTATTTTTTTATTGTTAAATCATAGCTGTGTACATTAGTGCAATCGCCTGTACCCATTCTCAGATGCACCATAGATGTGGCCCCACCTATTACCCTCCTTCCACCAAAGCCTCCCCCCTCCCTTCCCCTTTCTTGGCCCTTTCCCCATAGTCCTGTGCTATAGTTGGGTTATAGGGAAGGCAGGCATTTAAATGGAGTTCTCCAAGGAAGGAGGGCCCAGTCTTCATGGGTTCATTGTGATCCCATTGGAGGACCCCACCATGTACATGTCCATGGTGATGGCCTTGGCCACCCTATTGTCTGCTGGGCTGTTGCCAGGAAGACAGAATGTACAGACACCCTGTACCCTCAGAACCTTCCTAAGCTCTGACCCCCATAGGGCTCAGGAAAGGGCCAGTGCCATATCCTAACTTTGTACAAGCTATTAAACTTTGGTCTGGTGACTGCAGGGTCTTCAGGCCCCTTCTGTTCTGCTTGCAGATTGCGATACTCAGTCTCTTCAAAGAAGTGGCCACACACTTTAAGGAACAATACAAGACATTTGCCACAGCTCTAGATACCACCTGGCATAAACTCCCTGTGCGATCAGTCCACATGGGAAGAGATAAGCAGCAGTATTTGGGTAGGACATTGGGCATCCAACTATACTGTGCAGCCTGTAGGGTAAGAAGCACAAGTCAGTGCTTCCTGCAGACCTGATGTCATTATGAAAAGTGTCTGTTCCCCCAAAGGTGGCAGAGGACAGTAGGGGCTGGTAAGGCTGTGGTTCCTTAAATGTCTAGTCCTAAGTAACTACTTAGATATGATCCTAGAGCTGCGGGATTCACAGTGATTTCCTGTCCTTCCAAAAAGTATTCTTGTAGGGTTAATCTACAGTCGCCTGGGCCCTACAGATGTGCATCAGAGGCTGGCAGGAGCCATAAGACCACAAGCCCTATCCTGATTGCCTTCTCAGCTGAGCAGGGAGGTCCCCCTTATGCATAGATTTCCCACCTAATCCTCCACTGGAAGATTTTGGTGAGAGTAAAAACTGCTATGTCTCTCCTTAAAGCTCTTTATATTAAGTGTCTTCCCAAATTCAGAGTTTGGTTTCTGAGAAGAGTTCTCATGGGTCATCTAAAGCTGTTTGCTTGAGGCTGCTTGCTGTAGGAGAGCATTGCTGTCTAAAATTCAGATGTGGACTCTGCTGCAGAACTTTCCACCCACAACTCATATGAAGCAGAATAAAAACACAGTCCAAGATTGTAAAGGGTGTTCCTTTATTTGCAGCCTCAGACAGAAAAAAAATCTTAGTAAGATAGAGCTTTTTACAATATGACATGGTGTAGGCATGACATTGAACTTTGGAAAATGAGCCACCCTAATGTCCTTATCTTACCTCAGTAACTCATATAGGAAAAAAGCAACACTTGTGGGTAGTATCATCATTCCAGGATAAGCACATTGCCTTTTGGCACATTTCCTCTTAGTCTTTAGTGTAGCATAACTTGTTTAAACAGACTTCTGTCAAGCCATACATATCCTAGTTTACTACATATTTCATATGCATTTGTCTTTCTGGAAGTCATTATTGGAAGGCTGTAATGGTACATAATTTCTCATATAGGTGAATACCATTTAGCTCTTCTCTTACTGGATGCTTGTCAGTGTCCGAGTTTCTGATTTTACAATAACAGCAGTAAATTCCACATCTGAAATTGCTGTGTTCCACCTCTAAGTTCCTTAGGTAATGTCCAGAAGCTGGGCTCAGGACTATGAATTTTCTGTGACTGCCTGAATAATGACCACAGACTGGGTTACGTAAAACAAATTTATTCCCTCACAGTTTGGGAGGCCAGAAGTCTGAAATGAAGGATTAGTTTCTTCAATAACTTATAGGAGAAAATTATCTTAGGCCTTGATTCTGGTGTTGCTAGCACCTGTTGGCCTGTGGCTGCATTAGTGTAGTCTCTGCCTCTGTCTTCACATGACCTTCTCCATTCACATATCTTTATCTAAGATTCCCTCATGTTGTAAGGTCCCTAGGTATTGTATAAGAGCCCAAACTCACAACTCTATCTTACATCAATCACTCATATCCACAGAGACCCTGTTTCCAGTTGACAGCACATTCACAGGTACTTGAGAGGAGACGGGGACATACATATTTGGACATAATTCAGTATGCAGCATGAGGGAAAAGACACTGTTTTTAAGACTCCTGTAAGGTTACCAAAATGTGATTTTAATGTACAATTGGCCTAGAGATAATGTGTGTTAGGGGAGAGAAATGCATTGTCTTCATGTGTAAGAATGGAAAATTTTAGCTGGCCCTAGACCAGGCATGTTACAAGGTGTCTACCCCACATGAGCCCCCTGTTCCAGGAAATGGCCTTCCCAGGGCTCCAGAGAGCCCCATGTTCCAGGAAAAGACCCGTCCAGGGCTCCAGATGGTCGCGATAGGGCTGGGGCAGCAGTTCTGAGAAAAACAAATACAAGGAATTATTCTACCCCGATAACTTGAATTTAAACTTCTGTCATGTAAAGATAGAGTGGATCAATTTAAATGAACCAATAAGATTGTAATGCGCCATTCCTTCCCGCTTCTTCCCGAACCCTATAAAAAGAGCTCCCTTCTTGAGTTCAGGGTCGACTCCTCTGTCTCCTGCGTGAGATACGTGTCGGCCCCAGAGCTCTGGCTTTCCCTGAATAAAGCCTCGTGTGTTCTTGCAATCAAGTGTGGTCTCTCGTGAGTCCTTGGGCGCCGCGCCGTCCTGAGATTTGAGTGAGGGTCTCCCTTCGGGGGTCTTTCATTTGGGGGCTCGTCCAGGATAGGCGCGACAACCCTCGACTCCGACAGCCCCTTGGAGGTAAGGAAGATCTTCTGAGTGTATATCTGTGTGC
>CAUYPK010011506.1:0-29701 GCA_963574355.1 Loris lydekkerianus | reverse complement strand
AAACTTACTAAATGCAGAATACAAATGTCTACATACAATAACTAAGAAAATGCCATGAAGGCTACATTGAACAGTTTGATGAGAATATTTCAGATTGTATATGAAACCAGCACATTGTACCCCTTGATTGCACTAATGTACCCAGCTATGATTTATCAACAAAAGAAAAAAAGAAAATTAACAAATGGAACCTTATTAAATTTCAAAGCTTCTCCTTAGCCAAAGAAATAATCAATAGAGTAAATAACCTATAGAATGGGAGAAAATATTTGCACGCTATATATTAGATAAAGGGCTGATAACCAGAATCTACAAAGAACTCAAGCAAATCAGAAAGAAAAAAAATAAAATAATGCTATAAACAGTGGTCAGAGACATGAACAGCTTCTTTCAAAAGAAGATAGACTAAGAGCCACAAAACATATGAAGAAATGCTTAATGTCTCTAGTCATCAGATAAATTCAAATCAAAACCACAATGAAATATCACCTAACTTCAGTGAGAATGGCTCTTATCAAGAAGTCCCAAAACAACAGAAGCTGGCATGGATATTGGGAAAAGAAACTCTTCACACTTGTTGGTGGGACAGAAAATTAATACAACCACTATGAAAAGTCATATGGAGATACTTTAAAGAACCAAAAGTAGACCTACCATTTGTTCCAGCAATCTCACTACTGGGTATAAACCCAAAGGAAATAAAGACATTTTATAAAAAAGACACCTGTACTTGAATGTTTATAGAAACACAACTCACAATTGCAAAAATGTGGAAACAACCCAAGTGCACATCAAGATATAAGTGGATTAATAAAATGTGGGAATGTATACCATGGAATATTACTCAGCCATAAAAAATGGTGAACTAATTAATACTTCTTATAACAACCTAGATGGAACTGGAGAACATTCTTCTAAGCAAAGTATGACAAGAATAGAGAGACAAACAACATATATACTCACTGTTAGATTGGAACTCACTGAATAACACCCATCTGCACATTTGGTAGTAAAATTTAACAGAAATCAAGCAGGTGGGAGGAGCAGAAGGGAAGGGGTAAATTAACACCTAATGGGTGCAGTGCACACTATCTGGGAGATGGACATTCTTATAATGATCCAAACTATACAAAACAAATGTAATCAAAATATTTGTACCCCCATAATATTCTGAAATTTTAAAAAAGGATGCATATAAGCTTAAATTTTCAAAAAATTCTTGACTCCTTTATACTAACACAGTTTAAAACATAAACACATTGCATAGATATATAAACATTTTCTTCATATCTTTATTCTATTAAAATTTTTCTTAACTTCATAAATTTTCTTGTGAAAACTAAGACATAAGCACACACATTAGCCTAAGCCTCCACAGGGTCAGGATCATCAATATCTCTGTCTTCCACCTCCCTGTTTTATTCCACTGGAAGGTCTTCATGGGCAGTAACACACATGGGGCTGTCATCTGCAGTGGTAACAATGCCTCTTTCTGGAATACATCTTGAAGGATCTGAGACTGCTTTACAGTTAACTTAAAAAAAAAAAAAAAGTATTAAGAATGAACTAGATTAAATAGTGATGACCAGTAACAGTCATTTATTCATTTGTTATTATTATCGGGTATTATATACTGTACATAGTTATATATGCTGGATTTTTATATAACTGGTAGCACCTATTTACACCAAAAATACGAGTAGTGTTGTGCTATGAGGTCATGACAGCTATGACATCAGGTGAGAGGCATTTACAGCTCCATTATATCTTATGGGACCACTGACATACATATGGTCTGTTGCTGACTAAAGCATCATAATGTGGCACATGGCTGTCTCATTCTACTCCCAGCCCACCTCCCCACTCAGGGTTCACAATACTTCAGGAGCCTTCTGTTCAGGGCTCCCTCAACTCTGAGGCAATTCACCTGACCTCAGACCAGCAGAGTACAAGATTCCATGAGGGCAAAGTGAAGCAGGGGTGAGTGGCTGCTCCCATTTTAGCTCCTTGCTCACACTAGCACATTAAATGATTAAGGCTTCATGGTTACTTATTTGGGTTTGTTGTTTTAATTAGCTATTCTGACACCTTTTGTTCTCCAGTGCAGCTAAGCTTTTCACAGTCATGAGAGACACCCAGCTAAGACCATTTATTTTCTGAAACTGTGTAAGAGAAATCTTTGCTGTTTTAAGCTGTAAGGTTTGGGGTTGTTCATCACACGGCTCTAGATAGCTAATATTATATCTCTCTTACTTATGTTCTTATGTACACCTGGACTTTCAATCCTTTCAAAGTGTTTTTCACATCTATTATCCCATTCTTCCTAAATGCATATAATGATAGCTAACATTTATAGAAAGCTTACTTTGTACCAGACACTGCATAAAGTACTTAACATACAATATATGAGTAAATTCTCCAAGAATTCTCTGAGGTGAGTCTTTTCATTACCTCTGCTTTACAGGTGAGGAGATGGAGACGTTGAACATTAATAAGTTGTCAAACATTGCATAAATAGGAGAAAGTGGAGTAAGGATTGATGCCACCATTACGCAAGAAAATAGAGCTCAGAACAGTGAGGCTATTTGCCTAAGGCTTCACAGCTGGCTGGTAGTGGAGGTAAAACCGGAATGCAGGCCTCCTCACTCTCCACCTACGATTCTAAGATAATGACTAGGAAATATGAACAAACTTCAAGAACCATTCTCAGCTGCAAGCTGAGGAACTTGCCCGGAAGAAGCCTGCTCAGGTGTGAATGTCTGATGCAGCCTGTATCTTTATCTGTATACTGTAGATAATAATCTGACGGGAGGTAGAGTCCATACATTCTCCTGACCCGAATCAAGGCTTTTTGTCACATCTCAACAACAATGGACAAAACTCACTCCAGCAAGACAGGCAATATAACGGGCACTAGGTACCCAATAGGTATACAGTGGGTTATCATTCCAAGGACGTTGTCTCTGTGGGAAGATGTGCCCCAGGGATATATGGTGGGCTTATAGTAGTATGGAAGGAATTTAGGGAGATGGTTTTCTGGAATTAAAGGTTTGTTAGCTCAGACTTATTAAATTGGAATTTGAGATAATTCTGGGAAGCACTGAGCTAAAGGTGCACATATTTAATCATGTGTTTATGCTATAGTATTAGAAGAGAGGGTGCAAAAACTATTTGAGAGAATTAAGACATTAAATTCTTAAATTATTTGGAGCACTTAAAAGGCTCTCTGTGGAATAAATCAGACATGGCTTTAAAATAGAATTCAGTCATCAATGTCAGTAGCTCCTTGGGGAAGCTTGCAGAAAATATAGATTTTCAGGCTTTTCACTCAGATTGGATTCCTTTAATTACCTGTGGCCCTGGGGGTCTAGATCTTAAAGCACCACCAGGTGATTCTGATGCAATTGGTTCATGCACAATTGTTTTGGGATTTCAGGTAGGGAGCTAATTATATAACCAGGTGTCTTATCCATTATATAACCAGGTGTCTTATCCATAGGGTGTCCCAAAAATCATCCCCAAAGTCACCATACTTGGGGAAAAAGGGGAATTGTAGCTAAATGTACCTTTACTTACAAAATATTCATTACAAAATTTGTAGAGGTGGCCAACATGTAGAGAATATTTTATAAATATTTTGGAAAGTGTTGTAATGAATATTTTGTAAATAAATGTACATTCAGCCACAATTTCCCATGTTCCCTATGTATGGCAACTTTGGACATCCTGTATTTACTAAAGCAAATCCCTTGAAGACTTCCTGTCCCATAATAATTGCAATTTAGAAAAGCTTTCAAAAACACTTTGTGAAATTTCATGTTGTTCATGCTGGAACGTTTTATCATTTATAGATTTATCACCACTGCAGTGGTACTGAATTAGTAAAATTTCATTTGCAACTTTCTTTTGCTCACTCCTTGCAATCCTTATCATGGGAAGATGTACCTGAAAACTGAAGATTCAGCCTCACTCCAGCCTCTCAAAGCAATCCTTAATCAATAGAATTCAAGAAACAAATGACTTTAAAACTGAACTGCATGCCTGAATGTCCTAAAACAGCCCTTGTGTCAAGCTCCAACCTGAGCTCCAGTCCCATTAGCAGAGCATTTGTACCCTAGTGCCAGCATGGGGTTTTCCTGCCTCCTTTTCAATTTCATCAGTGTTCTTTCTGCCTTGGAGATTCTCAAGGGCTGAAATTCCACCAACCAAACAGCAGTAGATCTTTTGAGCTTCCTGGCTGGACCTCTGTCCTTTGCCTGCTATAAGATTCCAACAATGGCTGACCTGTCCCTACTGATTACCTCTATTATCCGTCAGAAAAACTTCCTTCACCCCTAGCCACACTTTGCTACATGTAAGTATCATCTATTCTCTATGTCTTGCCCCCACACCAGTTCAAGTTCAGATGAGATTGTGTTTCTTACATACAGTCTTGTAAATTTCCAAGCATACTTGGTTTTCTGAACCAACTTTCTGACATATTTTAGATATATTCAGTATCTTTGGTTGTAATCACATAAAAGTCACTTATAAAAAAAAATTCTGAGCTACCAAAATCAAAACCTTCACGTGGTTAAGAGAATTTTAATTTTCTGAGTTGAAGGACAGCCCTTTGTGTTTTATTCAAATTTATGAATAATGGATGTCATTTCTTTTTAAGATGTCTCATTATGTTTGCAGCATACAAATGTAAAGCTTCTTAAAATGGCCTCCTGTCAAATGCATATGATTTCTATTTGTCTACTGTTAATGTAATTGACTAAACACGCGATTCTACTGATTATGCTTTCCCTTGTAAACCACTTACTTTATAGGCATAAACAGCTGTGTTTATGCTTTGGTGATTTTGGGTTTTCATTATGAAGTTTTCAGCATGCGACTCGAGAGCAATAGGCAGTGTAAGCACCCAGGCACCAGCTGGCAAGTTCTTTATGGATAAAGGCAATATTCCATCCACACTTGTATGTCATGTAGAATGAAATACGTATGCACATAGAAAACCACTGCCACCACCACGATTGTGAACATGAACACGAAGAAAACAATAACTTTTCAGGAAATAATTGATCCACAGACAGAAGAGCCGAGTTTAACCAGGACTGCTTCCTCTTCTGCATCTCTGTCAAACTGAGAACTATGAAGGATGTGGGGGTTTAACTTAGGAGTTTGGTGTAAATATTTAGAAAGGATGGAGTTAAGAGAGACAGGCAGACAGAAGGAAAAGACAGAAAAGCTGACAGAGAAAGCACCTCCCAAGAGGATAAAGAGGAAATCCATGCAGAAAAAATAACAGGAAAAGAAAAAGGGAAGGAGATGGAGGGGAACTGACTAAGGTTCAGAAGAAACAGCAGCAAAGAAGTGCAGTGGTTGCCCAAGAGGTGGTGGTTACCAAAGCCTCTGAGACACCGTATTAAACAACAATCCACATTCCCTGCCCCATCCCCTGGCAACCACTGTTCTATTGTCTATTTCTATACCTTTGACTAGTTCAGTGCATATAAAGTTAGTTATACAAGACAATTTCCAGGGATCTGCTATATAATGTAGTGTCCTACAGTTAACAATGGGATAGTATGTACTTAAAGTTTGTCAAGAGATTAAATCTCATGTTAAATACTCTTACCAGAAAACAACAAAACTAAAAAACAAAACAAAACAAAACCATAAAGGGACACAGGGAGACTTTTAGAGATGATGGATATGTTTATTACCTAGACTCTAGTGGTGGTAACATACGTGTATAGGTATGTCCAAACTCACTAAACTGTTTGCATTAATTATGTACAATGTTTTGTACCTCAATAAAGGTAGACAAAAATTAGGCATTCTACCCTAAAAAACCCCACTTTATTGCAGTTATTTATTTCCTCAGCCTCATCACAAAGATGGATGCTGGAGAAAGAGTGGGTGTAAAATCAGGTTGTGCTGTCTACCATTGGTGTGATTGTAGGCCACTTCCCTGGTCACTTCAGGTTTCCTCATATTTTAAATAATAAGGGGTGGTACTTGACCAGGCTTTGGTAAGTGTGGGAGGTAGACAGGCTGAATTCCTTATGGGCCCGCCTTCTGATTCAGGGTAAAGCGCCAAGTCAGGGGAATGTCTACATGTCTATCCCTGTGTGGAATTCAGCCTACAAGTGGCTAAGTTAAGAATGTTAAGATAGCTCCAAGGGACAAAACTTGTTTTCCCCCTCTTTCTTCTCCCTGTATATATTGTCTGGATATTTCAGATGTTCCATTACCCTATTTCCCTGTTCACCCTTTACCCACCCTTCCTAGAGGCTGTAATCCCCCCTCTCTCCTTTTTAACCTTGACTGTTGACTACTGACTGCTATGCATTCTTGCACGTAGACTCTATTACTGTACCCAGTAGAAAGACCCCTGAGAAGCAGGACACGCTGCTGCCTGGTACATGAAACAATGTATGGCCTTCTGTGTCCTGGATGTATGCTATAGTTTGGTGTAAAGTCCCATGATTTCTTCAGCACCATCTCCTTTGCTGACCACTGTCCCAGGTTAGGGTCCACTAGACACCTAACAGGTAAGGATGAAATGAGACAAAGTAGTATTGATAGCAAGGCATAGTGAGTTTGAATCCCAACTTCTAGGTGGATGACCATAAGCAACTTACTAACTATACTGTGTTTGGTATCTTATCTTCAAAATAGGTATAATAAAAATAATGTCTGTATTCATGTGGCTGCTATGAGGATCGATTGTAAAATATTTGTTGTGAAACATGAAGAGCAATGCCTGGCACTTGGCTATTACTCAATAATATTGCCTTCTAGTAATGAAAGAAAGTGTTTGAAGTATGGTAGGGATGATGAAATTGCCTTCACAGGAGGGCAGACACCACTTTTGTTTTTGTTTTTATACGTGCTATCTTGCTAGCACACTAAGCACTTAATAAAATTGTATGATGATATTGGAAATGATAGACAGCTTTTCTCTCATCTTTTATTTGTTTTGTGTGTTCCTATATTAACAACACTTATCTTTGCCTTATGTGATGCTGATTAGATGGTTATCCAGACTTTTGACTGTGCTTTTCCTTGAAAAAAATGTTTGTAATTGCCTAAGAAATACATGAATATCTTATCTTGATTTTTAAAAAGTTTATAAGGCTAAAATCTAAGTTCAAATTCTATCCCAAATCCTTCCTCAAGGGCGACCATTATGTCAGTTTCAACAATTACTCTTTCATGCCTTGTACTTTACATATTCATGAATTTACATGTATATACCAATATAATTTAGGAGTCCACAAGAGAAACAAAGTCTATTGCTGTCCTGCAATTAGTAGTGATGGCTCCTTTTTCATTTCTGATATTAGTAATTTGTGTTTTCTCTTTTTTTTTCTTGGTTTTTAACTGGACATTTATCAATTTCATTGATCTTTTTAAAGAACCACCTTTCTGCTTTTGTTGATTTTCTCTACTGATTTTCTGTTTTCAACTAATTAATTTCTCCTTGAATTTTTATTATGTCTTTTCTTCTATTTGCTTTAGGTGTATATTTTTCTTCTTTCTCTAGTTCCCAAAGGTAGAATCATAGATTATTGACTATGGATTTTTCTTATTGTCTAATACATGCATTCAGTGCTAAGATATCCCTCCTAAGCCTCACTTTCATTGCATCTCACAAATTTTAGTAATTTATATTTCCATTTTCATTCAATTCAAAATATTGAAAATTTTCTCTTATGTCTCCTTAAATTTATGTTTTATTTAGAAGTTTATTGATTAATCTCCAGATGTTTTGGGATTTTTCTAGCTCTCTGTTATTGATTTCTAATTTATTCTATTATGCTCTAAGACTACAGTTAGAATGATTTCTATTGTTTTAAATTTGTTGAGATGTATTTTATGGTCCAGAATTTGGTCTACCTTGGTGAATGTTCCATGCGAATGTGAGAAGAATGTGTATCCTGCTGTTATTGAATGAAATAGTCCATGTATGTCAATTAGATCTAGTTGACTGATGGTGCTATTCAGTTCAACTACATCCCTACTGCTTTTCTTCCTGCTAGATCTGTCCATTTCTGACAGAGGATCCTTTGGTTGATGTGAGCGTGGTATATCTCCATTCCTGTGCTCTTAAATTGACTATTTATTTAGACTAGGTTTCTTATAGATAAGGGGCCTTGTTTAATTTATCCACCTCTCATAGTCTGTGTCTTTCAATTGGCATATTTAGACAATAGATAACTAAGGTGATTATTGATATAGTTGGATTGATATCAATCATATTTGTCACTATTTTTTATTTGTTGCCCTCTTCTTGGTTTCTTTTTTAATTTTTTACTCTTTTTCCGCTATCTTTGGTTTTAATTAAGCAATTTGTATGCTTCTCTTTTCTCTCCTATCCTGGGCTATCAATAGTACTTCTTTTAAAATTTTATAAAAGTTTCCCTAAAGTGTGCAATATACATCTATAATTAATCTAAGTTTAACTTGAAATAATACTATATCATTTCATAGGTAATACAGATACTTGTAACAGAGTATTTTCCATTTTCTCCTCTTATCTTCTCTAACATTGCAGTCATTCACTCCACTTCCCTATATGCTATATTCACTAAATACATTGTTGCTATTATTATTTTGAACAAATTGTAATCAGATCAATTAATAATTAGAAAAGTAAATGATTTTATATTAGTTTCATTTATACCTTCTCTAATACTCTTCCTGCCAAATTTCTGAACTACATTTTCTTCTTTCTAAAAAATGTCTTTTTAACATTTCTTGCTAGGTGTGTTCACTGGCAACAAATTCCCTTTAACTGAAATTTTCCAGATGATTTTACTGGATACAGATTTCTGAATTGGTAGGGGCTTCTCCCCACCAATCCCTTAAAATTTCACACCACTCTCTTCTTGTTTGCATGGTTTCTAAAGGTAAGTCTGATGTAATTCTGTCATTTTCCTCTATGGCAGTGTTTTGCAAACTTTTTCTTTACTCTCACAGCACACTTTAACCTATAATTAAACTTCCATGGCACATTAAAATTATGTTGATTAAAAAATAGTAAAAAAAAAAAAAAAAAAAAGAAGAAGAAGATATTTACTGTGCTTTGAAGTTCTTTCAAAAATAACTTAATTACTGAACTTTAAAAATTTTTGTAGCACACCTAAGGGCGTCAGTGTGCCACAGCACGCCAGTTGAAAATCACTGCTCTATAGTAAGGTATTTAATCCCCCTGTGGCTTCTTTCAAACTTATCCCTTTGTCTTTGATATTCCGCAGTATGAATAGCACAACCCTGGGTATAGTTTCATATTGGTTTAATTTCTGGTTTTTATTGGTTTGGTATTTATCCTGCTTTGTATTTTCTAAGCTTCTTAGATCTATGGTTTGGTGTCTGTTATTAATTTTAGAAAATCTTCAGCCATAGTTACCACAAATATTTCTTCTATTCTTTTTCTCTTCTATTCTTTTTTTCTTCTTTTTTTTATTGTTAAATCATAGCTGTGTACATTAATGCAATCAAGGGGTACAAAGTGCTGGTTTCATATACAATCTGAAATATTCTCATCAAACTGTTCAACGTAGCCTTCATGGAATTTTCTTAGTTATTATATGAAGACATTTGTATTTGGCCTTTAGTAAGTTTCGCCTGTACTCATTCTAAGATGCACTGTAGGTGTGGCCCCACCCATTACCCTCTGTCCACCCTAACCTTCCCCCTCCCTTCCCCTTCCTTGGCCCTTTCCTCATAATCTTGTGCTATAGTTGGGTTATAGCCTTCATGTGAAAGATATAATTTAGCTTCATAGTAGGGCTGAGTACATTGAATACTTTTTCTTCCATTCCTGAGATACTTTGCTAAGAAGAATATGTTCCAGCTCCATTCATGTAAACATGAAAGAGGTAAAGTCTCCATCTTTCTTTAAGGCTGCTTAATATTCCATGGTATACATGTACCACAATTTGCTAGTCCATTCGTGGTCAGTGGGCACTTGGACTTCTTCCATGACTTAGCAATTATGAATTGAACTGCAATAAACATTCTGGTACAGATGTCCTTGTTATATTGCGATTTTTGGTCTTCTGGGTATAAACCTAGGAAAGGAATTATAGAAACGAATGGCAGGTCTATTTTTAGGTCTCTACATATTCTCCAAACACACTTTAGCCTTTAATTTCAGACAGAAAACTCCTTGATGGATATAATTTGTGCTTGGTATA
This sequence comes from Loris lydekkerianus, assembly GCA_963574355.1. Taxonomy (NCBI): domain Eukaryota; kingdom Metazoa; phylum Chordata; class Mammalia; order Primates; family Lorisidae; genus Loris; species Loris lydekkerianus. Next base: position 19,508 of record CAUYPK010011506.1, on the reverse strand, counting down.
TATTTGTAGTTTGGGGAGGGTTCAACCTTATATAGTAGACCCCCTTATTCATGTTTTAATTTTCTGTGGCTCCTATTACCTAAGGTCAGCCATGGTCCAAAAATATTATATATGGTAAAATATTTTGAGATTGACAGAGAAAGACCACATTTATGTAACTTTCATTACTGTATATTGTTATAATTATCCTATTTTTATTAGATATTGTTAATCTTCTATGATGCCTAATTTATAAATTAAACTTTATCATAGGTACATATGTATAAGAAAAACATAGTCTCTCTATGTATGGTTTGATACTATACAAGGTTTCAGGCACCCACAGGGGGAGATACTGTACACCCACAGGCTTTAGGATAAAGATTTTAGATTTTTCTGACATTTGTGGGTTGCTTTCTTAAACTTTGAGCAAGTAACTAAATACATCTGAGCCTCACTTTTATCATCAGTAAAATGGAAATAATACTTGTCTCCACTCTGAGTGGGGGAATTTGTGAGAATCAGACAAAGGATGTGGAACATTTAGCTCAGTGCATGGCACACAGTGAGTGATCTATGTTAGTTCTTATGTCATAATATAATTCTCAAAATAACCAAGGAAAGTGGAAAAAAAAATACCACCTAGATGGCAGGATTGCTCTGCATAGCTTAATTAAGTATGTTTCATTATTCTATTATAACTCCCTGAGGGTTTTAAAGAAAAAGTAGATTAAAAAAAAAAATTAGAAAGACTGTCTTATTAAGAGAGTGGGAAAGGGGTAATTTTGGGGCAAGAAGTGAGAGGTCGATGAAGTGATGAAATTGTTGAGTAGAATGTGTGAATACTGATGTTCTCTTGACCTTAAACAGTGAGAGCTTTGTAAACATGTTTTTCCAATGGACTCTTTTAAAATGTAAGAATAATTTAGGTTTTGTATATGAATGAGATGTTATCATATTTCATTTAACCAAGGACTCCAGCAATTATAAGATGATCTTTTTTTTTTTTTTTTAAGAAAAGTTTAAGAGCTAAGGATGTACATTTTAGCATTGATGCAATAGAGTGACAGTGTTAGCCACCACAGTGCTCTAGCCCTCCATGAGGCAGGTGAATGTTATCCTCCTTAGACATCTGAGAAGATCCAGGCTTAGAAAAGTGAAATGCCCTTTTCAAGGTCACATTCTTAGTGGATAACCATCACAATAGCCTTCATCCATTTATTGAAGAACAAATTTATTTCATGTTCAGTGCTAAGCGCTGCAGGGGACACATCAGTATAGCCCCTGGGGTTGCAATCTGATATGAAACTTAGACAAAACATGAGTAAGAAATCAAATAAATAAAATAATTACATGGTATTATGACTCCTGTGAAGGACAGATTTGGGGCACTGAAATAGTAAACATCGAAAATGGGAAGGGCACTTCTCTATGTAGGGTGAATGAAGAATGCATCTCTGCAAAGGTGGCATTTCCAATGAAAGCTGAAGAATGAAGAATCATATGTGAAAAGAACCAGAAAAAATCATTCTAGGCAAAGGGAAGAGACTGTGCAAAGTCCCTGAGCTGGGAAAGACTTCAGTATGTGTAAGGAATTGAAAACAAACAAACAAAAAAAGGCTTAGCATAGTAGTTGAGTTTCAGATCTAACTTCAGAGGCTGTGCTCTTAAATTAAGCAACACTATCTCTAGAGAAGAGAAAGCTGGGTGTTTGAAGGCCAGGAGACATGGTGAAGTGGTGGCCGTCCAAGGGAGGCTTGTCACTCCCTCCCTCCTATCAATTACTTAATTCTCCAGAATAGAACTCTTTCTGAATGTTATGTGAGCAACCTCATCCCTGCCCTGTTAAAGCTGGAAGAGATATTTGTTTCCATATGGAGTGTGTATGTGTTGGTGTGTGTATGGGGGAAGCATTGGTGGAAAAGGGATCATGACTTCAAAAATGTAAAAGGGAGGATGGCAGAAGAGGAACCAGGAGTGGGCAGTTGACCTGAGCCAAGTCACCGGCCAGCTCCGAGGTGGAGCACTAGGTGTCTCTGTTGATCCACAGCAGCTTGGTGGAACGACCCCTTTCATTTGCCGCGGTAGTGCTCTGGCTGATCACATGAACTGGGGCAAGCTGCTGCTTCACCTTTTTAAGCCTCCATTTCCTCATCCGTTGAATGGAAATGATAATGGCACCTACCTCATGGAGTTCCAAAATGATTTTCATCTCAGGGCCTTCCTTCCCAACAGGCACTTAAGGTAAGAGAAGAATGAGAAGGCCTTGACTTGTAAATGCCTGCAAATTTAGGGTACATGGAAAGCTCCACTCTCAGCCTCCGGTCCTCTTGAGAAGTTGTCTGATGCTTTGTGTGACGTGTTCCTTAACCAGCAGCCTTCTCTTTTTGCTTTTTCTAAGAACTCATGGCATGAAGCTTTGGACTGCTGGGAGGATCTGTAGCATAGTGGAACCATCATTTTTTCTCCTGGTTTACTTCTTTTAATTAGACAAAATTAATAATTATTATGATAATATACACAGTCTTTTAGATTTATATACAAAATATTTAATCCTCATGAAACTCATGTGAGTTGCCTGAAATTATTCCCATTTGGCACATGAAATTCATAGAGGTGACATTAGACTTATATACCCAGGCTCATACGAAGACATTGACCTAATTCTAACCAAATCCAGAAGATAAAGGTTGTAAAGAATTGGGAGATGTTGAGATTTTGCACGTTTCTCAACAATCTCAGGGAGAAAGTTAAGATGTTGATTAACATCAATTACTAATGGTATTATTACTTCTACAATAATTAGCCTTTATCAGTGCCCAGAGTGTGCCTGGAATATTGTGCTAAATTCTTTCTACTTATAAGCCAAGTTAATTCTCACAACAACTCCATGAGGTAGGTGCCATTATCTTTTCCATTCAACGGATGAGGAAATGGAGGCTTAAAAAGGTGCAGCAGCAGCTTGCCCCAGTTCATGTGATCAGCAACTTGTAGAGATAGTTCATACGCTGTGACAGTTAACTCCAAGTGAGTGCTTGCTATCACCCTAACCCAAACCACCTCTGTTGTGAGGGTGTACTTCTGACACTAGGAGCAATTCCATCAATTCATTGAACAGAGGACATTTCCATTTGTGAATCTCATCTCTTAACTGTTGGTTATAAAAGCATGAAAACATGAAAAATGGAACAGCATTCCATTATGCTGCCTCTGTCCACAGAAGCAAATAGAAACAAGTAATTGGATCAATTGCTTTGATAAATAATCCTATCTTAAAGCTGCCAGCATGGAAAAAACACATTTGTATCTATTTTCTACATCAATCCAAACATTTGGATGCTTGTGTAGGTCCACGATCTTCTTCCTAAGGAAGGGGGCTGCTGTAGATTCAGTTCAAGTGCTCCCAATTTTGATGTGTTTGTTTTTTAACCAGTTGATTCCTATTTTCCTGGCTTGTATTTTGCTGTCAGCTTCAGCTTCTTCTGCTTGCCTTATTAAGAATTCTGCATAGTCAATAGGATGCAAATAAGTGGAAACATATGCACCTCCCTGCATGTGGGGAATGTTGCTGTTGGCTCTTCTGCCCCTTAGCTGTCTTTGCAGCCTGATGCCTCGGCTTTCAATCGAGCCGCTTCATTTTCAGCGTTTTGTCTGACTGCTGCCATCACATCCAGGTGATGGGGCTGACAACACAGTTTCAAGGGCAAGTCTGATTTCACTGGCTTCATCTGTGGGTCTGAGAATCCCTTAGGGCTCCAGCTCTTTTCACTCTGGGGCCATTTCCCCAGCTTGGTTAAGCCTAACTTCTGTGCCACCGCGTCTCATATGCGTTTGTACTGGAGCCTGTTCCAGAACTGGTGCATTGGGAAATTTTCCGCTGCGGTTTAACACGGTGAGAAGAACTGGAATAGACTGCTGTCCAGAAGCCAAAAGTGATATTGGAAGCAGGTGCAGGCTTGTCAGCCACACAGCTGGTTGAGTTAACTCTATTAGACAGTACTGGACAATTTTGTTGTCTGAAATAGAAACCAGTATGGTGGCAGGCTGTCTACTTGCCAAATGGTGCTCCTGCTAGGCTCGTTTGGGTCTGCTTTTCTTGTTGGTGCATCTGCTGGGTTTAGCTGCCAGCGTGTGAGAAACTGGCAGCTTTGTAAAGTTTTATTGTCTTCCTAGGTGTTTGTGTGCAGGACAGAAACACTAAGGTTTGCCACATTTGGCATTTTGATTCTTGGCTCTACTTTGACTACAAGAAATTAGTCTCTGATTTTATGTTAATGCCGGAAAATGCATAATCTTTTTGACCAGGAAGGATTTTCTAGTCCTCTCTAAATCATAGATTCTTGAGGACCTCCATTCTAAATTGTTGCTTCACACTTGATTTTAATGCCCTCATATAATGGATTTTTTTCCTTTCCTTTCTTTCTTTTTTCTTTTGAAAAGCAGCAACAAGTAAAAAGAACCCCTGTGGGTGAAATACAATATGCCTTCCCAAAGGATAGATGGGGAAAAAAAATGTTCTCTCAAACTTCAAGCCCACACCAATGTTATCTGCCTTCCACATTTTAAGCAGGCTGAGAGCCTTTGAGGATTGAGTCAGAGAATTCAAAACGTGACCTCTTAGTTAAAGGCAAAAGCTAAAAAAAGGGACCTGGTACATCAAATAGCTTTTACCAAAGAGGGTTTTGATGAGTGAAGTGCAAATGAAGCGTAGAATATAGCTTCTTTCCAGGATACAAGGCCTAATTTCTAAAACATGTAAACATTGAAGGCATTCGCTGCTTGGTTGCAGAACTGTTGAAGGATGAAATGGGATAACTTACATTAAACACTCACCACTGTGCCTAGCACATGTTGGGCCCCCAAATTAATATTGTTAATTATGCCTATCTAGAATAAAACATATAGAAACTTTTTTTTCAATTACCTCTTTGACTTAAAATACAAGATTGGACAACTCGCTGTAGCAAATGTCTATAAATCTTTACATAATGTTCCCTGGGGTGGAATTGCATCCTGAAAACGTTCTGGAAATTCAGATCCTGTCTGGAGAAAAAAAAAAAAGGAGAAGAATCTGTAAGTGTATTTTTGAATGGAATGAAGCACCCATGTCTAATATATGAGGCCAGACAATTAAGTTTGGGAACTCATCCCAGAACAAGTACTGCATACCTCATTGCTGAATATCACTAGGGTCACCTCTGAAGTACTGCCCTTGGGGAAGCTATGTGCTGATGTCAGTACCTAGTCCACCCTTCAAAACACCTTTTCTAGAATGAGTTCTTGAATTTGTTATACCTTGGTACAATGACAGTTCTGATGGCCATTCCAGAAAAAGAGTCCCAAAATTGCTTTGTCCAACTTTGTATGTTCTATGAGAAATGGTTGACCAGTGTCCAGAAGAGCCTTCTTAGGGGTGACCCAAGAACTGTCTTCAGAGTTTAAAAAAAATGGCCCTCTGGAAATTGCAGCAGAATTCATCTCCTTTGCTCATAGCAGAGAAACCAGTGGCTTGAGGTCCCAAGGAAATAGTTCTGGCTTGGTGGAAGGAAGCCCTGGCTAACACTTTGAGGTGTTAATGACAGGGACCCTCCCAGGAGGTAGAGAGCTGTCACACAGACCCTGGAGCCCTCTTGATAGATGGACAATGATTTGTCAGGAAGACTGGGAAGAGTTTGGGCAACATGTGGCGAGACCAAGTATGGAAGGAGTGGTTCTGTTGGTTCAGATAAATAACCTTCATACCCTTCTGTATGGAGACTATTTGGGTCCATTAAATTCTCTGCCTTAGAATCCTCCCATCTACTTTTGCTGAAAAGCACAGCTATAACCGTCCTTTAGATGTGAGATCCAAAAGCGTTTGTTCCTGGGCTCAGTCCATTCCACCTTTTATTATGCCTGTTAACGGCAGTGGTAACGAATGCTCATTCTTCACTCACTGTGTTCCAGACTCTGGATGAAGTGCTTTTTGTGCATTGCCCTTTTAATACTCAGGGAAGCTCTGTGAGATGAGTATTTCCATTACCTCCATTGTGTAGATTTAAAAACATAAAGCTCAGAGAGGTTGGCACAATTAACTCAAAGGTGCATACTAATGACTAGCAATGTGGAGAGACCAAAGACTCTAAATCCAGAGCTTCTGCTCTTAACTGCATCTTTTTTTCCCTTTTATTAAGTCATATACACATAGATCATGAATACATTTATGCCTTTGTGGGGTACAATGTGCTGATTTCTTTTATACAATTTGGAATGGTTATATCAAATTAATTAATATAGCTTTCACCTCATGCACTTAATTATTGTGTTAAGACATTGATGTTCTATACTTGGTAGATTTGACTTGTACCCTTACAATATGCTCCATAGGTGTGGTCCCACCGTTTACCCTCCCTCTATCGAACCTCCGCCCTCCCCTCCCTTAACTGCATCTTTATATAACATTATCCCTGTTACTGTGAGTTGTGAGAAAGTGGTTAGTCTTCTCATTACATCTTTTCCATCTTGGTAAAGCTTCTATATACTTGTCAGTCAGGGACTGAGTTTGGGGAGTGATATCTGTGGAAACAAGGTTCTAGAAAAGGGTAGAGGCATCTTTCTAGCGCTTTCTAAATACTACTAACATTGGAATCATTGTCACCATCATCACCGTCGTCATTCCCATTATCACCATCACCTCACCGTCAACACCACGTCGTCACCAACATCAGCCTCATCATCCTGTCATCATCATCATCATCGTCACCATCATTATCAGCATCTTCTACTTCTTCAGCTTTCCCTCAGCTTGCTTCTTCTCTTTCTTCACCATCTCCATCATCATCGTCACCACCGCCATCATGGCTAACACAAATTGTGTGCTCACTGTGTGCCAGCCCACCACATGTCTTCAGTACTAGCTTATTTAATCCTCACATCAACACGGTGAGGAAGGTTCTGTTATTGACCCCATTTTACAGTTCAGAAAACTGACACAGAGAAAATAGCTTGCTCAGCCATGCTCCTAGCCTTGATATTTAAATGCCTCTCATGCTCTCAAGGCTGCTTTTCAGCTTCACTGAGGGTGGGAATCTTCACTTGGATAAGTCAGGGAAACTTCCCCAAAATACTAAAAGTGTTCACTCAACCTTAACACTCAGGCTGTAGTCCACAGAATTTTTTAGATTTGTCTTGTGATTATAAACGTGCACTTCTCCCTGCTACCAGACAGAAAAATCACACATTATGAGATAGACTTTCTTTCCAGAGCTGTGTCTTTCTGAATGCACTTCCCTGTCTCCAAGCTGGAGGACATTCTTAGCATTCATGTGTTAATAATGGTGAGAGCCACTGGCATATGTCAGCACTTAAGGAATACAGGAGTGACACTTAGAATTTTCCTTTTATCCTCACAGCATATCTATGATGTGGCAGCTATTGTGCCTGTTTTACAGATGAAGAAACGGAGGCTAGGGATAGCTAAATAACTTGCCCAAGATCTCACCGCTAGGCCCTAGCTGAGCTAATATATAAACTCAAAAACATCTGGCATCAGAGCTAGTGGACTTAATCACTGTGTTTGCTGCTCCCCTCAGTCATTTCATGCCCGTTTTGCAATCTCCATAGCTGACCTCTGCTGTCTTCTCGATATCACTCCTGTGTTAAGGCTGCTGTTAGCCTCTGCCGTAGAACCAGGCATATAGTAGGACTATATCATTTTGGGTAACTCCAGGGGGCTACAGGGCAAAAACTGAAAGTTACAAGATGGAATATTTTGGTAAAATTGAAAAGACCTCTCTAAAATGTATAATCTATGCAGCAATGTTTTTGGTTACTTTGGAGAAGTACCCAGGTAATTTTTTCCATGGAAGTGGATAAGTAGAAATGCAGGCCCACCTGTCTACCAGAGCTATTAGAGACACGATTCTTGGGCCTAAGGTTGAACGTGATGAACTGACAACCCTGATAAACTTCATGTCTCAGTTTTAGACTCCTTATTATGTGCTTTGAATTAGCTCATGTCTATTTAGCCACATACTTCTTCTGTTACATTTAAAATGATATTTTATTGTGGCTAAATACGTATCACATAAAATTTACCATGTGCACTGTTTTAAATTATATAATTTGGTGGCCGGAAGTATAGCCACAGTGTCATGCCCCCATGTCTACTCTCTGGTTCCAGAACTTTTTATTACCCCAAATGATTCTACTTCTAATTATATACCCAAAATAATCGAAAATAAGTATTCAAACAAAAACTTGTACATGAATGTTCACGGACACACTATTCACAATAACCAGATACATAAATAACCTATATGTCCATCAATAGATGAAAGAAGAAACGTAATGTGGTTTATCGTACAATGGGCTGTCATCCAGCCATAAAGGAATGAGACACTAGTACACATTCAACACCACAGACCTGGGAAACACTAGGCTGAGTGAAAGAAGCCAGGGGCAATAGGCCACACGCTGCAAGGTTCCAATTCTATGAAATGGTTCAGTACTTTTCGTTATCTCTAAACCCTTTGTGATATTTTTCAGACAGTATTTTTTATTTACATTGACTTACTTTTTGGGAGATATATAACCCCACAATAGCTTCTTCTTAAATGATGATATCTGTGAAATAATGGGTTTAATTTGCTCATTTCATTTTTCAAATATACACGACAATAATCAAATCTAGTTTTCCAAATAAACCTCACCCATGTGCCATCCGAGTGCACACTTGAAGTGCCCATGATGGCATTGCAGAGAACAGCCTTGTGGGTTCTCTCGGCAGTCCATTCCCTCCTGAGTGTGATCTACTCAGCTCTTTTCTCTAGCCAGTGTGATAGCCAGTAGCCACACATGGATGTTTAAATTGGAGTTAGTTAAAAATCAAATGAAAATTCAGTTTCTCACTGAATTTCACATCTGCAATTGAAGGACTCAGTGGCCACAGGATTAGCAGCTACTGTATGGGGCATCGCAGACACACGAGTTGCCATCGTGGGCAGGTTCTATTGGGCAGCACAGCCTACCTGTGGTTTTGACTCTTCCTGTTGTGCTCGGGAAGCTCCCCATCTCCTGGACCCTGTGCTCCGGTCCACCTTGCACTCAGCGTCCTCACTCTCACCACTTGTTCCTGGTCGACCATTCATTGCCCAGCCAGCCCTGAAACTGACCTACTTTTCCAATGTCACCAGGGAGGGCCCGAGGCCAGGCTACAGCGTGGTGCCTGCTCTCACCGCTCCCCTTCCTGTTTGCTCGCCCGCCTCTGGACTCGCTCCATCTTGCCACTGTCCCTCGCGCTCAAGTGGCTGCCCGAGGTCCTCCTCCCACACAGCCCTGGCCGGCTTTGCTGACGGTCTCTGCTCCACTTCCAAGTCCATTCCGCTTTGTGATCGACTGTGAGAACACATCACTCCTCCTCTTCCCACACTTCTCCTTTACTTTCTCCTTGTTCTTTCCTCTTCTGCACCTGAGTTTCCTTATCTTTGATTTCTCTTCCTTCTTTTCCCCTTCCTACTCCTTTGTTTCCCGTTTCTCCTTCTTCTACCCTTTGCACAATCATTTCTCTATAGTAGCAAAATTAACCATTTGGGGGCAATTTTTAAGTTTTTTCTTTTTTAGAGATGGGATCTTGCTATGTTACCCAGTCTACTCTCAAACTCTCCACTCACTGGATCCTCCCACCTCAGCCTGCCAAAGTGTTGGCATTGCAGGTGTGAGCCACTGCATCTGGCCAAAATTAGCCCTTTAAAGTTACTTAAAAAAAAAAACAAACCCAAAAAACAAACAAACAAACAAACAAAAAAAAAACAAATAGAAAGAGGAGGGATAGTAAAAAAAATAGATACCTATATTCTTTTTATCATTTATACAGAAAAAAACCCCTTACTGATCTAGCTGTTCTTCCTTTGTTAGTGGTAAATGCATCATTTTCTTCTCCATCAATGCACTTGCAATTATAAGTGAAGATATGAGTATCAGGACAGTGATTGGGACTGCCAAAGCTCTGTCTTTTTGGAAAGCACATTTTCACACCAGAAACCTATGGCAAAATGTGAAATATTATTATGGCTGAATTTACACAGGGCTGTCAAGTCTCATTATGAGACGAGGCAGCATTTAGACTGATCTTCAGGCCAGAATAGAGTTAACTCCATCCTCATGGTTCTGAGGCATCATCCAGCACACTGGGACCTTCTCTACACTGCTGGGGACTCCAGCTCTGGCCAGATGAAAATCTGCTCCTGTTTGCTCAACAAATGGCCACTGACTGCCTACCATATGCCAGGCACTGTGCTGGGCTGGGGGACAACTGGCGAAGACTCAGACATTGTCCCTGTTCCTCAGGTGCTTACCCTTCAGCAAAGAAGATGATACATGTGTTCAAAATCTCTGTAAAGTGGAAAGGGAGACACAGGGGAAGTGAGGGGTGTTTTGAGGAGGAAGTGGCAGGTGGAAGCTCAGCGAGCCTTTGGAGAAGAGATGGACTCTATGCTCAGTTTTGGAGGATATGAACATGTGAATATTTAGGGGAGAAAGATCTTTATATTTAATTGAGACTTTTGTGATTTTGTTTTTTGTTTTTTTTAGTGAAAAATTTACATTTCATTTTTAAAAGTAATTTTCAGTAAGATTGGATGCATAATTGCATAGTTCTTAACACACAGAGAGATTCATGAACTCACTGCCACAATCAGGAGTCCATTCCATCACACCTCCCACTACAAAAAAACAAAATCTCTTATGGTATTTGTTTAGGGTTACGTTTCCTCAGACTTTTAACCCTTGACAGTCACTGAGTTTCTACAGTTTTGTCTTTAGAGAATGTCGTACAAAATGGAATTATATGGTGTGTAACCTTTTTTTTTTTTATTGTTGGGGAGTCATTGAGGGTACAAGAAACCAGGTTACCCTGATTGCATTTTTTAGGTAAAGTCTCTCTTATACTTATGTCTTGCCCCCAGGTGGGTAACCTTTTTAAAAAATATTTATTATAGGAGTACACTCATTTTGCTTACATAATTTGCTCATACATATTTTAAGTCAAAGTTACAACTGTGCTCTTTGAGACTCCTTTCAATCAGCAGAATGCCTTTGAGATTGATCCGAGTTGTTCTGTCTTTCTATCATTCATTCCCTTGCATTATCACATGGTATTCTAGTGTGTGAATATCCTTAACATCCCACTCTTGGGTATCTAGACTGAAGAAATAAAATCTTACAGTCACACGAAAACTTCTACACAAATGTTTATAACCTTTTTTCATAATTGCACCAAGCTATGCAAATCCTAAACGGCCTAGGATTAATAGGCATAATAATAAATAGACTTTTGTGATTTTAGGTGTTTTTTTTTCTGTTAAATATATATTTTTTTATTATAGATAAAAATATGCACCATAGATGTGGCCCAACCCATAACCCTCCCTCCACCCAAACCTCCCCCCTCCCTTCCCCTTCCTTGTTCCTTTCCCCGAAGTCTTGTGGTATAGTTGGGTTATAGCCTTCATGTGAAAGCTATAGTTTAGCTTCATAGTAGGGCTGAGTAAAAAAGCCAGTTCTCATTAACTCAACCAAAAATAAAACACAATGAAAACAAAAAACTTGGTCCATTCAACTAGAAAGGATGGGGTGGACTTGTTGCCCGGCCTATCTAGATCCAGGCTGGAATGATGTCATCCAGTTTCTTCCCCCGCCCTGCCCCTTCCCTCCCATCTGCATGTTTCTCTCTGATATGATGAATTGTTTTCCTCTCATGAAATCAGAAGGAGAGTCATCTTTTCAGTCCACAAAGACAGTGATCCCTTCTAGCTAAAATGAACAAACAAAAATTCTGGTGAAGAAATCTGATTGGATGAGCTTGCATCTTATGCTCACCCCTGAACCAATCACTGTGGCCAGAGAAATATTCTTAGTGGGTAGGGGAAGATCAGGAAACGAACTGGCCAGAAACAGCAGCTATTACCACTTCTCCATTGGAGGAAAGTGTAGGAACAAAATCTAAGAAGTGAGAAATCACAAGGCTTACGTGAGATACTATGGGTGTTTTGGGTTTGCTTCAGAGTAGAATACTGTTAGGACTGTGAAGAACAGCTTCAGAAAGTAAGGTTGGAAAAATTAAAGTTGGCTAAGGAGCATGGATTTTATTTTGCAACAATGGAAGGGAACATTTCAGGTTTTTGAGAAGGGTAGAACCTGAGCAGACCTGAGATTTAGGAACATGGATGTGGCCCGTGAGCTTCCTATGAGGGTGGGAGACGATACACAGGGAATTTGGAGGGTAGTTAATATGTACTAACAGTCCAGATAGGAGCAAAGTGAATGTTACTTGGGGCATGTTGGTAGCAAACAACAAAAATGAGCTCTGATTAGCTTAATTTAAACAAAGGGAGGTAATGAAGAAGGAACAATAACAAATGTTTAGGGATTTTACGAAAGTATTTTTTAAGACTTCAAAGTAAAAGTTGAGCAGCTAAGCGTTGGAATGGTTAGTACGTGAGGCAATTTGGAGTGATGTGAGAGAATCACTGTTACCTTGGTTCAAAGCCAACGATCCCCCGGTTAAAATTCCTAAGAGAGAGAATCGGAGTGGGTCACCTTGGGACAGGTGTACCCCATCTCCCGATCTTTTTTTTTAATATCCCAGGGGGAAACAGCAAGAGTTCAGGCATACATTGGGGGACCTTTTTCAAAGAATGGGACTTACTGTATGTCAATAAGCACCCCCTTCCAAGGGGTACAGTCTCGTGACCTGTGTTGGTATAGAAGAAAGCCTAGATTTTTGCCAAGGAGAAGAATATAAATATTCTTTACTTGGTTTAAAATAGAGAGTTGAAATGAGTGTGGTCAGTAGTTATGTTTTATTTCATTTACATTTAAATGAATTTTGGAAGCCTTTAGCTGGGATTTTCATCACAATTGTAATCTTGTGCCTGAAGCATTTGACTCATTGATATTATCTGCCCAGTCCTGGAAAGCAGGAGCGATTTTGTTTCCTCCTGAGACTCAACTTGGTGTTTTCCCTGAAAAAAACAAGTAGAGATAGAATAGTGAAAGATTAACCATTATTCTGATAGGTCAGGCTCCCCTGCTAATGTTCCTATAGCAACAGAGACTTTAGCTGCAAAATATTACCATTTATTGTAATTGTTTGTAAAAGATCTGCTTTTCCCTTAAATGCTCAATGATTGCAGAGAAAGGAATGCAATTTTTTTTTTTTAACTTACTACTGTAATCTTTTACTTTGCTAGCAGATAGTAGATACTCAATTAATATTTGTGGAATTGATGTGTTTGCTAAGAAGTAGATTTGAAGCCTTTCAAACAAATGTGCTTTTGAGGTATTGCTTTGCGGATTAAGCTGTTAATTTTATGGTTCATAATTTATATAGTTTTAGCACTGAAATTTTCATGCTGCAGGAAATTCCTGGGGAAACTGGGATGGTTGTCACACTTCTAAGGGATGCCAATCAAAATGTTACTGATCATCTTCTAACTCTATCACTATGAAACTTCTCAACAACACTGTGTGGTTGTTATGGACTGAAAGTTGTTTCCCCTCCCAAAATTCAAACGTTAAAACCATAATTCCCAAAGTGATAATATTTGGAGGTGGTTACCTGCTTGCAGCATTATAAAAGCCTCTGAGCCTCTGTTCCCCCTCTCTATAAAATGAGAAAATCCACACTTATTTCTAAGGGTGAGAACTCAGGTAACATTGAAGGTATCTGCACATTTAATACACGTAAGAGGCTAAATAATTTGAGTCCCTCATCTTTAAGTGGTAGCTTGCTCTCACTCCCACATCCAGGGAGCTGAGACAATATCCTAGGTCTCCTGATTTGAAAACCAGGTTCATCTGCTGCTGCAACATGAAGGAACAAATATCTTAATTGTTTTCTGCTTTGTTTAATTGATTAATATAAACAGCAGAATTTTTTCCAAATAAAATCTTGTACGGAGGAAAAACATATTGATGACACAAATGCAAATGAGAATTCTAGGGTCCTGTTGGAATATCATCCTAACCTTTCCCCTCTAATTTGGATATCCTCTTACATTCTGTAGTAATCCACAGAGCACAGGCAGACACCCACTGGACAGACAGGTAAAGTGGGGCTCATTGTCAAAGGTAAAACAAGACAAAACCAGGGCAGAGAGCCGAGACTTTAGTTCATTCAATCTATACACATGGAACATTTACTCCATGCCAAACATTATTCCAAGTTCTGTGACAGAGAATAGCAGTGGACAAATCAAAGCTCCTGCCTTCATGGATCTTCTATTCTAGTACAAGAATATTCAGAAATTCTAAGTTAAAAGTGCACTTTGAACTAATCATCAGTTGATCCATATCATCTTATTCCATATTTTGGGATTTGGTGGGGGAGGCAAGATCCGTGCACACCTGCCTCTCCGAGCTTTTGAACAATTTGGCAACATAGACCTGGGTGACTGAATGAGCTCAGGAGCTGCTTGTTGTGCTACGTACTTTTTTCTGCTCTCTTGGATTAGAAGCTCATTATAGGAGCTGGTTGCAGTGGCTCTTATGCCAGCCAGTCCCGAACGCTTGGGTGAGGCATAGTCAGTAGGGGTTAATGGTGATATGTTTGGTGCCATTTTAATAGTGTTAGAAATACTATTAATACCTACAATTTCCAGATTCTCCCACCCCAGGTTCCTGAGAGAACGCTACACATAGAACAACAGCAGAGTGGAATTCAAAGGGTGACTTTATTAATGGCCATTCTACTCCTAACTAGGTAGACTTAGGACACCACTGCAGAACCTGCGCTGTACGCCCCCCTCCCCGTTTGAAATCTTTGGCCGGCTGGTTTAGAGGGGTATACCATCTGGAGTAGGAAGAAGGGGGAGAGTCATATTTTTAGAGACAGCTTAGCCCCAACCCCAAGTTTGAGACGTAAAGGCTGTATTAAAACAGACAGCACGTAGGATCCTGCCCTTGAAAGTCACCCTCAGCTCCCACGTTCACCAAATAGAGATGCAGTGAGGATGACGCTCAGGAGACGCCAGAGGCGGGCTGGGACCTGGGTCATGGTCCTGGCACCACAGGAGCCTCAATTTTTGGAAAATCAACTTACAATTGAGAAATACTAAATGAGTTATGGTGGCATTTATGAAACAATAAGAGAATCAAAGTCTAAAGGGAAATAGTGAATAATAAATATGTCTAGAGGACATTTCAAATAATCAGATTTTGGAAGTTAAAGGAGACTTATGACTGTAAGGCAAAAGAGATAAAATAGAAATCTGGAGGAATGAGATATTTTAGGTAATAGTTAAAGGAGCCCCCTGCAGCCCATGTGTGGTCAGCTGTTAACACAAGGACAGAGGGATGCTGGAAATGAGTACGCAGAATGGCAGAGAGGGGCAGAGCTTTACAAAGGCTGAGCTGTGCTTGTTGTGGGGTGCTGGAGTATAGGACAGATGGGAGAAGAGTGGCACACACACCTGGGAAATGCAGGCAGCCCAGCACAGCCCTGAGGGGTCGGATCAGCTCCTCCTCAGCCTTTGGGGGAGGGCCCAGGAGAGGGTGCATTGCCTGCCTTAGGGGGCTGGGATTAGTAGACAAATGATCCCCAGCATGCAAAAGAATGCCATTGACCCCGCATTTTAGGAGGAGAAAAGATAGTTATGCAAAGCATGGAGTGCTGCTGTTGGGGAAGCAGCATCATTTACCAGATGCCTATCCTGTGCCAAGTACCCTGCCAACCACATCACACTGTCTCTCCATGAACATCACTTAACGTACCCCTGTGACATGGCTACTATGACCTCATTTTCACAAAAGAGGAAACAGATATTCCACAAATTCAGGATACTTCCCTGACTTTGAAAGCCACCAAACTGGATTGTAACCTCGCCTTTCCGATTCTTGTGAAATGACCTTTCGCAGTGGTTGCACTGGAATTAAACTTGAAATGTGGGAGATCCTGGACGCCTGCACCTGCTTATTCAATTGTTCAGTTATTCAACAAGTGCTTTTGAGCTCTGGCTACAAGACACACCCTCTTCTTCATGTTTAGAGTCTCAGCAATCAAAACAAAGATCTCTGCCTTCAAAGACTTTTCCATTTTGCATTCTAATTTCTTTAAAATTCAGTATTTCTCAGCCAAGAGGACAAACGTCTTCTTTTTTTTAAACTGGCCACAATAGAATTTGTGTTTAAAGAGTAAATGGTACTTCCCCCCCGCCCCCCTACTTTTTAAACCTTTTTTTCTTTATGCAGTAGTTTCCGAAGCCTGTGTTGGAGGCCACTGGTATAGACTGCAGATCTGTGTGTTGGTGTTATGACGTTTCTGTCCTGACATTTGAGTCTTGGCTCTGCTATCAGGCCTTGGTAGTCATTTTGGAGGAAACAGGAAATCACCATTTGCGGGCTGTATGTGAAATTGAGCACAAGGCAAAGAGGAAGGTACATCCCTCAAGATCTTGCTGAAAAGAGATGGCACAGGGCATAGAGATGTGTCAGACTCCCTGGGTGAGGGACACAGCCCCAAACTCACACTTCAGCCTGGCATGTGTGAACTATGTGATGGTTTGTACCCTCATATTAATCTGACTTTTTTTTTAAAGAAAGAAAGATGTGCAGGAGTGTTTGGGAGAAGGAGAAAAAGGGGAGGTGTGTAAGTTGGGAACTAAAAACTAGAAAAAGCAGGTATGATCTTCACCCAGAAAGTGTGTGATATACCTGTGCAGTGGACGTTTACCACAATTCTGGCTCTAACCTTATAAAAGCAAACTATGTAACCAAAACATATGCACCCCCATAGTAATATGAAATTTAAAAAAATATTAAAAGTAGAATGAGATTGCTTTATAGAGGGATGAGGAGTCATTTGTGCCGGTGAGGGGGATGGGGATGGAGGATGAGAAAGCACCAGGACAGAGATAGAAGTTGAAGAGATTTTAAAGAACAAGAGAACGCTGGAAGAGCCAGAAAAAAAAAAAATAAATCTAAAAATGAAAGTGTCTTAAGAATTGTGAAGAGGTTAAGGCAAACAGCGACTCCGTTTTCAAAAACATGCAAATTAAATGACTAAGGAAAAGACTGTGACACCCAAAGCAGTTAGGAGGAGGCATTTAACGGACGCTTGATTCAGGAAATGGTCCTGGGAACTTGAGAAATGGCAAAGTAGATGGAAAATTAACCTAAAATTGAGAAACACTAAATGAGTTACAGTGGCATTTATGGAACAGTAAGAGAATTAAAGTCTAAAGGGAAATAGTGAATAATAAATATGTCTTGAGAACATTTCAAATAATCAGATTTTGAAAGTTAAGAGAGACTATGACCATAATGCAAAAGGGATAAAATAGAAATCTGGAGGAATGAGATATTTTAGGTAATAGTTAAAGGAGCCCAGGCAGGCCAGGTGTGGTTGGCTGTTAATTAACACACGGACAGAGACTCTGGAAATGAGTATGTTAAATGGCTTTAAGAACACAGAGTTGCATTTGTGGTGGGATGTTAAGAAATATACCAGGCCAGGAAAAGAGTGAAAAATACATGGAAAATTTGCATAAACCTTAACTCCTATTAGGCAACAGATGTATACTAGGTATTGTACTATGCATTTTACGTACACAATTGAATTATGTTAGGTTAAACCACATGAAATTGTCGTGGCAAGTTTATGTGTTTTGACCTAATCCATTTTTACAAAAATGGACATGAGGGCTCAGAGAGAGAATTGTAAGTATGCTGCCCCGGGGGTCATAGCTGGAGAGCAGCCAGGTACTGTCTGTCAGCAATGCCTGTGTTCCTTCCTCTATTCTCTTTCCTCGACATCATGAAACCTCAGCAACGCAGAAACAGCAATTCATACTCTTTTATTCATTCTGTGCATATTTATTCAGCACCAACTCTGTGCCAGGTCCTCTGTTTAACAGTAGGAATATGATACAAGGCAGGCGAGGTCCCTGCCTTCATGATGCATAGAGTCCATTAGTTCAAAAGAAAAAAGAGAGTCCACTAAATTGGAACTCACTGATCACGGCTCATACACACAGATGGAAGTAAAACTGAATGGAAATCAGGGAGGTGGAGGAGGGGCAGAGGAGGCGATGAGTGAGATCACACCTAACTGGTACAGTGGACAGGTGTGGTGGACACACATGTAACCCTGATGCAACCAGTACAAGCACAACCCACATAACCAAAACAACTGTACCCCTGTAATATTCTGAAATTATAAAAAAGAAAAAAAGAGAGTCTATGACAGCAGTTCGATAGGAATATAATGCAATCACTTGTAACTTGAATTTTCTAGTGGCATATTAAACAAGTAAAGAGAAGCAGATGAAATTCATTTGAATAATATATTTTATTTAACCCAACATTTCTAAACTAGTTCAACATGAAATCAATATTAATTTTTTTATGAGATCTTTTTATTTTTTTTTTCCAGACAGAGTCTCACTTGGTCACCCTCTGTAGAGTCCTATTCTGTCATAGCTCACAGCAACCTTAAACTCCTGGGCTCAAGCCATGCTCTTGCCTCAGTCTCCCAAGTAACTAGAACTAGACAGGCACCCACCACAACACTTGGCTTACTTATTTATTTATTTATTTATTTATTTATTGTTGGGGATTCGAGGGTATAATAAGCCAGGTTACACTGATTGCATTCGTTAGGTAAAGTCCCTCTTGCAATCATGTCTTGCCCCCAGAAAGTGTGACACACACCAAGGCCCCACCCCCTCCCTCCGTCCCTCTTTCTGCTTTTCCTCCCCCCCCCATAACCTTAATTGTCATTAATTGTCTTCATATCAAAATTGAGTACATAGGATTCATGCTTCTCCATTCTTGTGATGCTTTACTAAGAATAATGTCTTCCACTTCCATCCAGGTTAATATGAAGGATGTAAAGTCTCCATTTTTTTTTTTTTAATAGCTGAATAGTATTCCATGGTATACATATACTACAGCTTGTTAATCCATTCCTGGGTTGGTGGGCATTTAGGCTGTTTCCACATTTTGGCGATTGTAAATTGAGCTGCAATAAATAGTCTAGTACAAGTGTCCTTATGATAAAAGGATTTTTTTCCTTTTGGGTAGATGCCCAGTAATGGGATTGCAGGATCAAATGGGAGGTCTAACTTGAGTACTTTGAAGTTTCTCCATACTTCCTTCCAGAAAGGTTGTACTAGTTTGCAGTCCCACCAGCAGTGTAAAAGTGTTCCCTTTTCTCCACATCCACGCCAGCATCTGCAGTTTTGAGATTTTGTGATGTGGGTCATTCTCACTGGGGTTAGATGGTATCCCAGGGTTGTTTTGATTTGCATTTCTCTAATATATAGGGATGATGAACATTTTTTCATATGTTTGTTAGCCATTTGTCTGTCTTCTTTAGAGAAGGTTCTATTCGTGTCTCTTGCCCATTGATATATGAGATTGTTGGCTTTTTTCATGTGGATTAATTTGAGTTCTCTATAGATCCTAGTTATCAAGCTTTTGTCTGATTCAAAATATGCAAATATCCTTTCCCATTGTGTAGGTTGTCTCTTTGCTTTGGTTGTTGTCTCCTT
>CAUYPK010011505.1:0-16574 GCA_963574355.1 Loris lydekkerianus | reverse complement strand
GTCAGATGGATGAGCTAATGTGGAGGCTGGGAGGACACAGGAGGGGGGACGCAGGGTTGCGTGGCTCCCGCAGTTCCTGGTCAGGGAATGTGGAGCCCCAGTGGGTGCGGGTCACGGGTCGGGGGTCACTGCACACCTCTTTTGGAGGTCTGGGCGGTGCCTACCCCAGGAGTTTGAGGTTGCTATGAGCTGTGACGTCAGGGCACTCTACCCAAGGCAACAGCCCAAGGCCGCAGTGTTCCAAAACTGTCTCACTCTGCCCCTTATGACTAGGGCTGTGAGGCAGTTCTGTCCCCGCCTTTAATCTGCTTAGTCACTAGGTTAGTTTGTCCCGCCCGATCCTTGCTCTGGGACCCTGAGGTCAAAGCTTGCCGGAGCAGTTTTTCCACACAATGGCTTTCACTTAGCCCAGCTCAGTGGCTCCTTTTGGGGCCCCAGACAATGCCCAAAGTTCTCCACACTTTTGCTCAAGCTCTCCCCAATGCAGCTCATCTGAGCGCCAAGTCCAAGAACACCAAAAAAGTTCACAGGTAAGGCCTTTCCGGTTTGCAGTCTCACTGCTGGTTGTACTCACGGTTGCCGGCGTGATTAGGTTGATCGAACACACGCAGCCACTTGCCAGTTTTCCACTGTTTTTGTCTTCCTCCTGGGGTCCAGAAGTCCCTTGCTGGGTCCCTGTATCCTCAAAGGGATGATCATAGGCAGATCCCACCGGCCAGAGATGTCTGGAGTCTTGTCTCCCCAGATTGGCCAAGCCCAGTTACAGGGAAGCTGTTACTCAGCCGCCATCTTTAATCCACTCCTCAATCCTGATTTTTACTGTAATTTTTAATGTTCATTATTTTTGGCATATTGAAACTTGGTGTTTTTCCCTTAGAGATTGAAAGTTAACATTTGTGACTTAAATTATGAATACTTCATTTTACATTATATCCTGTATAATTTAATCTATGGAATTTTAGCTAAGTCTTTCTGCTTTTATATAAATACTGGCAAGCAAATTTGGTATTTGCCATTCTATTATTTTCTGCTTGTTTGGGGACATTTAATACTGAATATTAATAACATTTCAGTATAGATAGGTGATTGGTTATGGAAATCAACTTTATTATCAGCTTCAGAATTGATAACTGGGCTGTTATTTGAACGTTAGCTAAAAAGTTAAAGGTAGACTTTTACCTTTAAGTAGACTTTGGTTTTTCAGGTATATTTAAACAATTTCTTCTTCCATTCTCTTATTTGAGATGTTGGCCTGTAACAGTGGCTCATACCTGTAATCCCATTGCTTTGGGAGGCTGAGGCAGGAGGACCAGCCTGGACAACACAATGAGACCTGAGTCCCTACAAAAAAATTACAAAGATTAAAAAAATTGGCTTGGCACCTATAGCTCAGCAGCTAGGGCACCAGCCACATACACTGGAGCTGATGGGTTGAAACCCAGCCCAGGCCTGCCAAACAACAATGATAACTGTAACCACCCCCTCCACACACACCCCCCCCCCAAAAAAAAAAGAAAAAAAAAAGCAGTAGCTGGGCATTGTGGCAGGTACCTGTAGTCCCAGCTACTTGGGAGGCTGAGGCAAGTGAATTGTTTAAGCTAAAGAGTTTGAGGATGCTGTGAGCGGTGACACCATGGCACTCTACTGAGGGCAACATAGTGAGACTTTGTCTAAAAAAAAATAAGATAAGCTGGGTGTGGTGGTGTGAACCTATAGTCTCAGTTACAGGCTGAGGTGGGATGCTCACTTGAGCCCAGGAGTTTTGAGTCTGTAGTGAACTATAGTAACACCACTCCATTCCAGGTAGACCCTCTCTATATAAAAATAAAATTTTCAAAGGTTTAGGAAAAGTAGACTTCAATTTTATGAATCATTTTTGTAATATCAAAGTTAATTTTCAGTCAGAACCCAATCCTGGAATTAGCAAGATAAAGGGAAACTGATTTCACCTGTTTCAATAAATATTTCAACAGAGTTGCTTAACAGTGCTTCCCAAAGTCCTTAGTTCAAAAAATGATAATATGTTTTAACTACTAGAGAGAATAGGCTTGTTAGCTAAAGGTGATCACCAGATAAAAGTTGTGATAGCTGTTTTATTTTATTCTGTAGTTAAGTGACTTCATCAATCTATGATACATAGATCCTAAAGGAAATTAGTCTTAAGAAAAGATACTGTGAATTAATAATGAAAAAAACACTTATAGTCATGGTCTTGGACTCATCTGCATATACTGTATATGTACATATGCTTAGATGACTGAGAATCAACAGAAATAGTAATGGCTAGACACAGTGGCTCATACCTGTGATCTCAGTACTTTGGGAGGCTGAAGTGGAAAGATCTTGTGAGGCCAGGCATCTGGGATCAGCGTGGGCAACATGGTGAGATCCTTTGTTTATTTAAAAAGCAAACAAACAAACAAAACAAATAGCCAGGCATGGCAGCGTGTGCCTGTAGTCTACTTTGAAGGCTGAGGCATGATTATCTCTTGAACCTAGGAGTTTGAGGCAATAGCGAACTATGATCAGGTCACTGTATTCTGGCCTGGGCAATAGAGCACTACCCTATCTCAAAAAACAAACAAACAAACCCCCCCGTCAAAAAAACAACAACCAAAAAAGAAATATAAATTTATGATGATAATGAATGTCCCGGACAGAGAAAAACCATGGGCAATTAAGATTACTTTATTGGCTAGGTTCAGAGTTAGTCAAATGCATTGAATGGCACAACAGCCTACATGAAGATAAACCCAGTGAGGGAAAGGGCTGACAGTGTCCCCCAGGCCATGCCCAGGGCAGGTTGTGCTTCCTTGTCGGGTTTTAAGTGAAATCTCCTGCTTTGTAAACAGTTCTCTGTAGAACTTTAAAACACTTTTGTGGGTTCCATTGCCAATTTTGACCTCACAGATAAAGTACATAGGGATTAGAGATAATAACAATGGAAAGTTGGTGGGTTTTCTTTTGTAAGTTTTATGAAATCTTGCTGTTTTTAAAAAGTATGAGTTAATTTTCAAATAAATTGGATTCAGTGAAACTTGTTAATTGAGTTTCTTTTCTTTCTTTCTTTTTTTTTTTTTTCTGAGACAGAGCCCTAAGCTGTTACCCTAGGTAGAGTGCTGTGGCGTCACAGCTCACAGCAACCTCCAACTCCTGGGCTTAAGTGATTCTCCTGCCTCAGCCTACCAAGTAGCTAGGACTACAGGCACCTGCCACAACGCCCAGCTATTTTTTGGCTGTAGTTGTCATTGTGGTTTGGCAGGCCCAGGCAGGATTCGAACCCGCCAGCTCTGGCGTATGTGGCTGGTGCTCTAGCCACTGATCCTTGATTGAGTTTCTTAATGAAACGTATCTTACAGTTCTAATGAACAATTCCAATTTAGTGAGTTCTGTGTGAGAACAGAGAACTTGGGACTCAAGGGCTGAAAACTGTTGAACAGAGATTTGGTAGCAGATATAATTTGTGCCTAATTTTTGTATACAGATGTTTTATTGTTTAGTATAGTGAGTGCTTCTTTTTATTTTATTTAATTTTATTTATTCATTTATTTTATTGTTGGGGATTCATTGAGGGTACACAGAACCAGGTTATATTGATTCCATTTGATAAAGACCCTCTTGTAATTATGTCCCACCCCCAAAAGGTGTACCACACCCCATAACCCCCCACCCCCTCCCTCCTTCCCTTTCTCTGCTCTCCCCATTCCCCCCACGCCCCCCCGACCATGTACTAGGTCATCAGCAAAACACAAAAACTCCTTTTATAATAACAAAAAACAAACAAAAAAAACTCCTTTTAGACTTTCTGTTTTAACATTTACATATTTGGTTTGTTATTCCTTCTGTGGAGAAAAGAACAACCAGTTTTAAAGTCTGTCTTAGTATTAGACTTACCTTCTTTCATTGAAGATTATTTTTAACTTGTAGTTAACTGTAGAATGACTTCTTTAGTATATTATTTTCTCTCTCTTTTTTCTTTGAAAATCATCAAACAAATGTTCTTGCCCAGTACCGTGACATCAGGCTAGCCCACAGCAACCTCAAACTCCGGGGCTCAAGCAATCTTCCTGCTTCAGATTCCCAAGTTGCTGGGCCTACAGGTGCCCACCACTTCACCCAGCTAATGTTTTTCTGTTTTTAGTAGAGATGGGGTCTCGCTCTTGCTCAGACTGGTCTCAAACTCTTGAGCTTATGGGATCCTCTCACCTTGGCCTCTCAGAGTTCTAGCTAGGATTATAGGCGTGAGCCATTATACACTTGGCCTGTATATATTTTATTGACCTTGCTACTAGACATTTGCTGTGTTTCCAAAATTGTAGCAGGGACTCATAGCGGGAAAGGGATGAGAGCCTAAGAAGCTCAGAACAGAGGCTTTCGAACCCACTGTGGGGTTTTTCCGTTTCACCTTTGTAAGGTCCTACGTGCCTTTTTTGCTTTACAAGTGAATAACCTTAATTAGTTTTCCACTATATGCAAGGAGAGATGGGTAAAGACAAAAGTACATGTCCCTCTTATTCTTGGGTAGAATTGACACAGTGCAGTTTAGGAGATAGGGGCCATTACCATGCATAAGGCATTTTTCTTTTATTTAAAATGTTAGTGGGAGGAAAAAAACTGCCCCAAGCTATTAATTTTAAAGCTGGTTTCCTGAGAGAAATGTTGACTTGCATCATATCATATTTAAACTTTGGACTAAATTACTAGGGTGTTGTGGTGGGTGTCCTTAATCCAGCTGCTTGGGAGGCTGAGCCAAGAGGATCACTTGAGCCAAAGTGTTTGAGGTTGCTGTGAGGTATGACACTTCGGCATTCTACCCAGGGTGACAAAGTGAGATTCTGTCTCAAAAAAATAAAAAAATAAACTTCAGACTTCCCTGGTCGTCTGGTGGTTAGGATAAAAGAAAAAAATAGTCAAAAACTTCAGACTAAGTTTGTTTAGTCTCTAAATAGACTGTTCTCAACAGCTCCATTGTTATTACTCTAATCAGTTGTAGGTTCCAAAAATATTAATAAATGCTCTAATTTCAGAATAATACATATAGAAAAGTGGTTGTTAGAATATAAGAGAAGTTTTCAGGAACGTCTTGTTTATATTTTTCATCAAATAATGTGTAAGAGAATGTGATGCCAGAAGAAAAAAAGGTTGATAGTAGACTTAGTGCCAACAGCCTCTATACCTAGACTGGCATCCAAGGAGTGTTATAGTCTTTCTCTCCATTGAGTTAATCTATGAAGAACATCTCCTAAATATGTTTGGCCTTTCTTGTCTTTTTTTTTTTTTTTTGGGGGGGGGGGGTTTCTTTTTCTTCTTCCTCCTCCTCTTCCTCTTTCTCTTTCTCCTCCTCCTCCTTCTCCTCTTCCTCTTCTTTTTTTTTGAGACAGAGTCTCACTTTATCGCCCTCAGTAGGTGCTGTGGCATCACAGCTCACAGCAAGCTCCACCTCCTGGGCTTAGGTAATTCTCTTGCCTCAGCCTCTCCAGTAGCTGGTACTACAGATGCCTGCCACAGCGCCCGGCTATTTTTTGTTACAGTTTGGCCAGGGCCACGTTCGAACCCACCACTCTCGCTATATGGGGCCAGCACCCTACCCACTGAGCCACAGGTGCCACCCAAGGGAGAGGGTCTTTCTCAAGTAAGATTTAATATCTGGTCAGTTGCTTCTTTTCCTCCTGCTTTGCCATTAGCTTAATTGGAACCTTTATGTCTCACATAGTTGTTGAATCCCCTTCCTTCAATCTTTTTCCTTCTAATCCATCTTTCATATATGCATCTCATCATAATGGCTTTCCAAATTAAACATTTTGACGTTTTCAAACTTTCTACCAAATAACTCAGGCCTTTTATTAGCATTTACAGGCCTGTCTGGCCCTTCTCTGAGACTCTTTTCTTAGTGATAGTCTATCAGAACAGGTTTTAAATGTTCCCTATAAGTTGTTAGTACCTTTCCCCGATGATGATAAGGGGCTGCCTTTAGACAGGCCTTGAGTTTTGTCTTTCCTGTTTGTCTAACACACTCAGACTTCAAGACCAGCTCAAGTATTATTTTCTCTAGGAAGCCTTTCAAGATCTCATCTTCTGTGGTGGGAAGGATTATCTTATTTATTTATTTATTTATTTATTTATTTATTTATTTATTAAGAGACAGAGTCTCACTATAAGCCTTTAGTAGAGTGCTGTAATATCACAGCTCACAGCAACCCCAAACTCTTGGGCTTAAGTGATTGTCTTGCCTTAGCCTCCCAAGTAGCTGGGACTACCCGCACCCACCACAATGCCCAGCTATTTTTGAGTTGCAGTTGTTGTTGTGTAGCAGGCCGGGGCTGGGTTCGAACCTGCCAGACCTGGTGTATGTGCTCAGCACCATAACCACTGAGCCTATTTTTTTTTTTTTTAAGTGTCTAGCAAGTTCCTGGCACATAGAACATACTCAGCACATGTTTGAAGAATTATTTATTTCTATCTGTAGATTTAGAATAAAAATTAGAAAATGGAAACATGAGGGTTTTATTTTTTTAATTTTTTAAAAAGTTTTTTTGAGACAGAGCCTCAAGCTGTCACCCTGGGTAGAGTTCTGTGGCATCACAGCTCACAGCAAACTCTTAACTCCTGGGCTCAAGCAATTCTCCTGCCTCAGCCTCCCAAGTACCTGGGACTACTGGCGCCCACCACAACGCCTGGCTATTTTTTGGTTGCAGCCGTCATTGTTGTTTGGTGGGCCCAGGTTGGATTCGAACCTGCCAGCGCAGGTGTATGTGGCTGGCGCCTTAGCCACTTGAGCCACAGGCGCCAAGCCTAACACGAGGGTTTTAAGTTAAATTTTTTTTCTGCCAAAGTATTGATCAGTTACTCTGTTCTTAGGAAGGAAGATTTCTGTTAGATAGTACTTTAGTCAAGATTATTTTACTTTTGAAAATGGCCTGTTAAAAATAAATATAATTCTACATTTATTTAGTACTGGGCACTTTGAGTAATTCAGACTGTTTCCTTTCTTGTTCAGCTATTACTGAGAATTCCTTATAACTAGAAGATAAAGTCATTATAAGCTTTTCTTCAAAGAGATCAGTGTGGTTTACCACAGTAAAGATTGGCTGCTTTATGGTATTTTATGTTTTTAAAACATTTCAATTAAAGACGATATGAACTAAAGTAATTAGAATTTTTATATATTGAACCTTTATTCCTCTCTCCAGATTCTTAATACCTATTTGCTTTTAAGAACTTATCAATTCTTTAAGTATTACTTTCAATCAACATATTAAGTTTTGACTGCATTTGGTAAAGAAAGCTATGAAAATACATAGAGAATATTTCAGCCTATCACCTGAAAGAACATTTGAAAAATAAGTTCATCTATAGACTAGTCTTGGATAAATATTTTTTTAAGTAGGTTGTGATTTTGCACTCGGGTAATATTCTTAATTATATGATACAAGAATGTCTTTATCTCTAGAAAAAAGCAGAAGAAGCTCATAAAATTTTTGAAGGTCTTGGCCCAAAAGTTGAACTGGTAAGTAAAAAATTGCTTTTTTCATTTCCAGTGCGTTTTTGATAGTAGCTTTTCTTGGGGTAAGTCAGAAAGTGATCCATTTATTTTGGGATTAGAGGGATGTTGCTAGATGGAAGGTTTGGTCAAATTTACAATATCGGTGAATGAACTTAGTTACCTTTGCAGAAGTATCATCCTGAGCATGTTTTTTGCCTGAGCAGCCGTTTAAAAACTCCACATAGGAGGAGGAAGAATTAAGAACAGAAATAGAAAGCACTTTGAATCGTTTGCTAGGATGGTGATAGTGCTTAATCTTCTTTCACCTTTGGTATTAAAAATCTGTGAATAAAGTTGCTTATTATGGAAAACAGTGCATTTACGAACTTTGTTAGAAGAGATGGGATAAACCAAGTTACTTAGACAACCCAGAGTCTAGAATATTTTGTAGGGCATGCTGTTGTGTACACTCATTAGTACTTTACATGTGCTTACATTGAAATGCTGTTTATCTCTTCATAATATATATACATTTTATACATACTTTATTTATTTTATAGCCACTCTATAACCAGCCATCAGATACTAAGGTGTACCATGAGAACATCAAGACGTAAGTATTTGTCATCTTTGGAATTCATCAGTTAAAAACCATATATTCAATAGAGATCATTTATATTTTATCTTCTGGTATTATTATAATATAGTATAGGTGTGCTTTAGATTTGTGTAATTTGCTGTTGTTTTACTATGTTATCTTCCTCTGGCTTCTTGGGGGTTGGGGTAACAGCTTTTGAGTTTCCGAGGCCAAAAAATGAAATAAATTATTGCATAAAACTAGCTGGTTTTATAATCTGCTAGTAAAAAAGGTGGATACTTAACATTGAAATGGCTTACCTTGAGGCTTGAATTTTTTGCCTCCTGTTTTGTCTTTTTTTCAGTGGAGTACCTGCAAGGCGCATGATGAAGTAAGATAATGAAGCTTTTTCATTTAAGACTAGTGATGACACCGTCCCCCACCAAGCCACATCTGCCATTGCAAAGTAGAAGTGCCACGGATCATTTTATCATTATTCAAAATCCTATTCTAGGGAAATCCCTACCATGACTCTTGCTAATGACGGTATTTGTAGACCCTTCTGCCATTTAATGTCCTGGTGCCTTGGAAGTGCTAAGTCACCTCATGTGGGTGAGGAGGCCGCTCCAGAATGTAGTTTGCTTAGCCTTGCTCATCCTAATACCAGGCCTTTATGGATGCAGATTTTGGAATAAGAAAATAAGTGAAAAGAAAACCTAATTTCTTGATCTGATTAACGTAAGACAGGAACCTAGATAGGTTTTTTTGTTTGTTTGTTTTTGTTTTTTTTTTTAAATTATTAAACTTTAAGAGATTTTTAGGTGAATTATTCTTAGTTTATGACAAAAATGTATTATTTCTACTTTATATGTTTCATTAAGTTTAACCAGAACATTATAATTATTTACTAGTATGGTTACTAATGAGCACATTGCTATTTTATATATATACATATATATATATTTTTAATTTTCTGAGAATATGTGCAATAGTTGACTACTTTGCAGAAGTGGTGGCAAATATAATTTGCATGGTAGTATGCATGAAAACAATTGAATTTGAATAATTTGAACTTTTGTTAAAAGTTCATAATAAAAGGTATATATTTAAGTGGTTAAGTGGTTCATAATGAAAGGTATATATTTATGAATTTTTCTGTGAGATGCTACTGCTGTGTGGAGAACCCTTAGAAGTAAGAAAGACAAAACTCATATAAAATATACCTTGTTTTGGAACTGCTTAGCTATTTTAACATTTTTAAAAAGGAGAGTAGCAGATAAAATCTGGTTGGCTACTTTTAATATTTTCCCCCACAAACCTTAAGTTATGTTTGTGTTCTGTCTTTTTCTTCCAATATAAGCTGGAGAGCAGATCTGTCTTTGACTTATTTCATATTATCTACATTACCTATTTAATGCTTAGCACACTGTCCTAAGATGGTTTACAGACTGGTTAACTTTATTTAAATTTTTAGGAGCCTTTTAAAATTGTATTTATTGATTGTCATATGCCTTTGAGTAGCACATTATTATAATTAGAGTAAACTGAATATCTGGTAATGCTTCTGCTGTATACCTTACCTTTTGAAATATTTACTCAGTTGCATGCATCCAAATGAATCATTCAGTACCTATTCTTTCATCACCATCATTTGCTTTGTATGAAATAGCAAATGTACCTTTTAATAATTCTCATCTCTTGGCTACTTTTTCATATAGCCAGCTCCTGACTGTCCATGCTTATTTGAGTGGAGCCAGTGTCACTGTTAGTCCCGAGTGGCAGATAATCCAAAAAATTACTTCTCCTTGCCTTGGCTTTGTATTTATATTTGAATAATCAGCTTGAAATCCTTTCTGGAAGTAGGTGGGGTATAAATATTTATATTTGAACCTGCATGTCATTGTTTTTGAAGGTCACGCTGCTTCAAATTAAAAAACTGAGTAAGATATACGATAAATCTTCCTGTCTTGTCACATTGCCCTCCATTACTTCTTAGAGTGGATTGTGTCATTTCTATGACTGAAGAAAATCTTCTGTTTAAAGCAGAAGTCACCTCTCTCTAAATATGTTGGTACATTCACCTCCTAGAAGGGAGGTCATCACCTCACCTGATGTAGGGAGGTAACTTTAAAAGCTTTTCCTTCTCTCTACCTCCCCCTCCTCTAAGAGAATACAAAGATGTTTATATCCCCAGAGTTCTTAAGAAGAATTAGTAACCATAATTATAATTTGAAAATAATATTTGCCTTAAAATTGGATGTGTTAATTAAAAATTAACTATTTGTAAAAAGTCTTGCTATAGAATGGAAGGAATTTTAGTCAGTTCTAATTGTTGCAAAAATTATAAAGTCTTATTTTGCAGGGTTAAAAAATTAGGATTAACTTTGAGTACATCATAAATTCTTAAGTGATCATTACCTGTTTTCCAATGTCTCTGGAAAAAATAGTGAATGCATTATTAAATTGTACTTTTTCTTAATGTCATGCAACCGTATTTTTCTCTTCTAGAAACCAGGTGATGAGGAAAAAACTCATTTTATTTTTTAAAAGAAGAAATCATGCAAGAAAACAAAGGGTGAGGTCCTATCCTTGTTAACTGAAATTTGTACAACTCCCTCATTCGTATTCATTAGGCATTCGCTTTTCCATTATTAATTGAAATCTTCCTTGATTCTACTTAAGGATAGTGCTGATTTCAAGTAACTATACATGTGACTTAAATATAAATCTAATTCTAGTAACATTTGATAATATTCACTTTTAATATCATTATCAAATTAATATTATTGGTCATTTATGTATAACATTTTCATCTAGCCAAAATAAAGAAAATGGTGAGTAGTTTAAAACATTTAAAAAAAAATTAGGATGTTCTACATTTAGTCTCTTAAGCCTCAAACAAATGTGGGTAAGTTATTTTCACCCTGATTAGACATCACTATTCTTTCTTATTTGAAACTGAGTCAGCTAGGGTTCAGCTTTTTAAAATTTAAATAGTTTTTCATATTTTATTATATGACTTGTAGTCTAAAAGTTTTGTGGTTATAATCTTCATGGAAATTAAGTTACAGAAAACATAATGCTATTATTTTCATAATATGTTCATACTAATTTTATAGATAAACTACTGATGTATTTAAATTCAAGTGTCTATTAATAAATGGTGCTCTTTAAATCCACATTCAAAATGAACTTTGTACCTTTTGTTAAATGGCCTGACAATTTCATTAGTTGTAAATCTCAAGAGTCAGCAGCTTTTACTTGGTGTAAACCTTCTGTTGTTCTCATTTGTAAGTCAGATCCTTTGGACACCATCTGAAATTACTGTTCTGGAATTGTTTTTTTGCCAAAGAACATACAAGTGTTAAGAAAGAAATGAACTCACATCCTTTTTTTTTCTCTGTCCAAGTAATTTTTTTGTAGTTGTGATACTTGCTAGGTAAGCCAACTACTGATGCAGACAGAAGAGCATAGATTTTTTTCACACTTGTGATAGTCAAGTTTTTTTTAAAATTAATGTTATTTATTTATTTTTATTAATATTAAATCATAGCTGTCTACATTAATGCAATCATGGGGCACCATACATTGGTATTATAAACAGTTTGACACATTTTCATCACACTGGATAACATAGCCTTCCTGGCATTTTCTTAGTTATTGTGTTAAGACAATGATATTCTGCATTTACTAAGTTTCACATGTACCCTTGTAAGATGCACTGCAGGTGTAATCCCACCTATCACCCTCCCTCCCCTTCCTCTCCCCATTCCCCGTATTCTTAGGTTATAACTGGGTTATAGCTTTCATATGAAAGCCACAAATTAGTTTCATAGTATGGCTGAGTACATTGGATACTTTTTCTTCCATTCTTGAGATACTTTACTAAGAAGAATATGTTCCAGCTCCATCCATGTAAACATGAAAGAGGTAAAGTCTCCATCTTTCTTTCAGGCTGCATAATATTCTATGGTATACATATACCACAGTTTATTAATCCATTCGTGGATCGATGGGCACTTGGGGTTTTTCCATGACTTAGCAATTGTGAATTGGGCTGCAGTAAGCATTCTGGTGCAAATATCTTTGTTATAATGTGATTTTTGGTCTTCTGGGTATATACCTAGTAGAGAAATTATAGGATTGAATGGCTGGTCTATTTTTAGATCTCTA
The DNA here is from genome assembly GCA_963574355.1 of Loris lydekkerianus. Taxonomy (NCBI): domain Eukaryota; kingdom Metazoa; phylum Chordata; class Mammalia; order Primates; family Lorisidae; genus Loris; species Loris lydekkerianus. Next base: position 4,341 of record CAUYPK010011505.1, on the reverse strand, counting down.
AGTGTTCTCCAAACATCTTTCCAAAAGGAATGTATTAAATTGCATTCCCACCAGCAATGTAGAAGTGTTCCCTTTTCTCCACATCCATGCCAACATCTCTGGTCTTGGGATTTTGTGATATGGGCTAATGTTACTGGAGTTAGATGGTATGTCAAGGTAGTTTTGATTTGCCTTTCTCTGATGATTAAAGATGATGAGCATTTTTTCATATGTCTGTAGGCCATGTGCCTGTATCTTCAGAGAAGTTTCTCTTCAAGTCCCATGCCCAGCCTGTGATGGGATCACTTGTTCTTCTCTTGCTTATACATTTGAGTTCTCTGTGGATTCTGGTTATTAAACCTTTGTTGGAGACATAACCTGCAAATATCTTCTCCCATTCTGAGGGCTGTCTGCTTACTTTACTTACTGTGTTCTTGGCTGTGCAGAAGCTTTTTAGTTTGATCAGGTCCCAGTAGTGTATTATTGAAGCTGCTTCAATTGCCTGGGGGGGGAGGGGGGTCTTCCTCATAAAATACTCACCCAGACTGATTTCTTCAAGGGTTTTCCCTGCACTCTCTTCTTCTGGTATTTTTATAGTTTCATGTCTTAAGTTTAAATCTTTAATTCAGTGAGAGTCTATCTTAGTTAATGGTGAAAGGTGTGGGTCCAGTTTCAGTTTTCTATAGGTTGCCAGCCAGTTCACACAGCAGCATTTGTTGAATAGGGAATCTTTTCCTCACTGAATGTTTTTAATTGGCTTGTCAAAGATCAAATAACCGTAAGTAGCTGGATTCATCTCTTGGTTCTCTATTCTGTTCCAGACATCTACTTCTCTGTTTTTGATCAATGCTGTTTTGATCAATGTCAATTTATAGTATAGTCTGAGGTTTGGTAGCATAATTCCTCCTGCTTTGTTTTATTTCTGAGTAATGTCTTGGCTATTCGAGGTTTTTTTCTGATTCTATATAAAACTATTATTTTTCAAGATCTTTAAAGTATGACAGTGGGGCTTTAATAGGGATTGCATTAAAATTGTATATTGCTTTGGGTAGTATGGACATTTTAACCATGTTGATTCTTCCCAGCCATGAGCATGGTATGTTTTTCCATTTGTTAACGTTTTCAGCTATTTCTTTTCTTAGAGTTTCATAGTTCTATTTATAGAGATCTTTCACATCTTTTGTTAGATAAACTCCCAAATATTTCATCTTCTTTGTTACTTCTGTGAACGGAGTAGAGTCCTTAACTGTTTTTTCAGCTTGACTATTGTTGGTATATATAAAGGCTACCGATTTATGAATGTTGATTTTGTAACCTGAGATGCTGCTGTATTCCTTGATCATTTCTAAAAGTTTTGTAGTAGAATCCCTGGTGTTTTCCAGATATACAATCATACCATCTGCGAAGAGTGAAAGTTTCATCTCTTCTGACTGTATATGGATACCCTTGATTGCCTTTTCTTTCCTAATTGCGATGGCTAAAACTTCCATCACAATGGGCAGCATTGTCTAGTCCCTGATCTGAGTAGAAATGATTTCAGTTTAACTCCATTCAATACCATATTGGCTGTGGGTTTGCTGTAGATGACCTCTATCAGTTTAAGAAATGTTCCTTCTATACCAATTTTCTTAAGTGTTCTGATTATGAAGGGATGCTGGATATTATCAAAAGCTTTTTCTGCATCAATTGAGAGAATCATATGGTCTTTGTTATTTAATTTGTTTATGTGCTGAATTATACTTACGGATTTACATATATTAAACCAGCCTTGAGACCCTGGGATAAAACTGACTTGGTTATGATGTATAATTTGTTTGATGTGTTGCTGGATTCTGTTTGTTAGGATCTTGTTAAATATTTTTGCATCTATATTCATTAGTGATATTGGTCTATAATTTTTTTTTCTTGTTGGGTCTTTTCCTGGTTTGGTGATCAGGGTGATGTTTGCTTCATAGAACATGTCTTCCTTCTTTTTCTACATTTTGGAACAGGTTGAGTAATAAAGGTACTAGTTTTTCTTTTTCTACATTTTGGAACAGGTTGAGTAATATAGGTACTAGTTTTTCTTTAAAGGTTTGGTAGAATTCTGACGTGAAGCCATCTGATCCCGGGCTTTTCTTTTTAGGGAGATTTTGTATGGTTGATGCTATTTCAGAACTTGACATTGGCCTGTTCAACATTTTCACTTGATTCTGGGTAAGTCTTGGAAGGTGACATGCTTCCAAGGGTTGGTCATTTTCCTTCAGATTTTCATATTTCTGAGAATGAAGTTTCTTTTAATATTCATTAAGGATTTTTTGAATTTCTGAGGAGTCTGTTGTTATTTCGTCTTTGTCATTTCTGATTGATGAAATTAGAGATTTTACTCTTCTTTTCCTGATTAGGTTGGCCACAGGTTTATCTATTTTATTGACCTTTTTAAAAAACCAACTTTTTGATTTATTGATCTGTTATAATTTTTTTGTTTTCGATTTCATTTAATTCTGCTCTAATTTTGGTTATTTCTTTTCTTCTACTGGGTTTGGGGTTGGAATGTTCTTCCTTTTCGAGTTGCTGGAGATGTCCCATTAAGTTGTTAACTTCCTCTCTTCCTGTTCTCTTGAGGAAGGCTTGCAGTGCTATGAATTTCCCTCTTAGGACTGCCTTTGCGGTATCACAGAAGTTCTGATAATTCATATCTTCATTGTCGTTTTGTTCCAAAAATTTGGCAGTTTTCTTCTTATTCTCATCTCTGACCCAGCTATCATTCAGCATAATGTTATTTAACTTCCATGTTTTTTGTATGAGTGTGCAGATTCCTATTGTTACTGAGTTCAACTTTTATTCCATGGTGGTCCGAGAGGATGCAAGGAATAATTTCTATTCCTTTAAATTTACTGAGGTTAGACTTGCGACCTAAGATGTGATTGATTTTGGAGTATGTTCCATGGGCTGAGGAGAAGTATGTGTATTCAGTTTTGTTGGGATGAAATGTTCTGTAGATGTCTGCTAAATCTAAATTTTGGATGGTTAGGTTTAAATCTAAAATTTCTTTGCTCAGCTTCTTATTGGAGGATCTATCCAGCACTGCCAAAGGAGTGTTGAAATCTCTGACTATTATTGAGCTGGAGGAAATCAAGTTGCTCATGTCTGTTAGAGTTTCTCTTATGAATTGAGGTGCATTCTGGTTGGGTGCACAAATATTCATAATTGAAATCTCATCATATTGAGTATTACCCTTAACAAATATGTAGTGACCATTCTTATCTTTCTTTACTTTTGTTGGTTTAAAGCCTATTGTGTCAGCAAATAGAATTGCAACAACTGCTTTTTTCTGATTACCATTTGCTTGCAATATGGATGACTGTCCTTTTACCCTGAGTCTATATTTATCTTTTAAGGTAAGATGTGACTCCTGTATGCAACAAATAGCTGCCCTCAGTTTTTGTATCCAGTCAGCTAACCTGTGCCTCTTTAGAGGACAGTTTAAGCTGTTCACATTAATGGGGAATATTGATAGGTCTGGTAAAATTTTGGATATTGAGCTTTTCGAAAGTTCAGTGGACAATTTTAATCCTTTCACCATTGTGGAAGTTGGAGTTTGATCAAGAGTTTCTGAGTTAGTTTATTTTTGTAGTAGAGGATTCGGGTGATCATTATGGAGGATAGGGTTGAGAATATCCTGGAGAACTGGTTTGGTTATGGCAAATTTCTTCAACAGTGAATGTCATTAAAGTATTTAATTTCTCCCATCATAAATGAAACTCAGTTTAGCTGGATACAGGATCTGGGGTTGAAAGTTATTTTGCTTTAGGAGATTAAAAGTTGATGACCAGCCTCTTCTGGCTTGAAAGGTTTCAGCAGAGAGATCTGCATTATTCTTCCCTTTGTAGGTAATGAATTTCTTATGTCTGGCTGCTTTCAGAATTTTCTCCTTCATATTGACATTAGTGAAGTTAATTATGATATGCCTGGGGGATGTGTTATTTGTATTGAGTCGTGTTGGGGTTCTGAAACCGTCTGCTATCTGGATTTCAGAATCTCTTGATATATCTGGAAAATTTGCTTTCATAATTTCATGGAGAAGGGCCTCTGTGCCTTGCGAGGCCACTTCATCACTTTCACAGATTCCAATGAGGCGGATATTAGCCTTCTTCGAATTATCCCAGAGCTCTCTGAGGGCATGATCTGTGTTTGCTGTTCATTTCTCTTCTTCTTTGACAGTTTGGGAGCATTCAAACGCCTTGTCTTCAATGTCAGAAATCCTTTCTTCTACCTGCTCCACTCTGTTACTGAGGGATTCTACTGTGTTTTTCAGATCTTTGAGGGCTGCAAATTCTTGCTTCAGTGCATCAAAATCTTTGGTGGTTTTGTCTTTAAATT